>JAEQBH010006634.1:0-109598 GCA_016808115.1 Tetrastigma voinierianum | reverse complement strand
AATTCCATTTCGAGTTTGTTTTTGGTAATTTTGCAGGTTTTTGCATGCCTCGTACCAATAATTCTCGAGTTTGATATCAAGTTGGTGCGGAATGTCGAGGATGATGAAGTGATTTCATCAACCAAAAACGAAGAAATGCTCGGAGTCGATGAAAGGTTTGATGTAGTGGCAAAACAAGCAAAGCGGTGAGGAAACCGATCCAAATTCGCTTATGCATCATAAAATTTCCTCACTGGGATTGCGGTGGCCTCGCAACACAGCTTAAAATTTCGTTAATCCTAGCCAGCTCTTCGCTTATGCAAAATGCCGCTAAGCTAGCTAAATTCTCGCTAGCCTAATAAAATTAACGTTCATAGCTAAATTTTATTCATTATCTCTTGAAATTTTCACGATGAAATTCTACATAATAAATTTTCACCATGCTAGCTTAAATTCCTCGCATAGCTTAAAAAATGGTCGCCTGTTTTTTATATGCAAATATTTTTTTGATTCCCAAATCCACCACGTTTTGATTAATTTACCATATTTCAGTTCCTAATGTAATTTCATATTTTAGGCATTTTGTCATTTCACACCTTGGGTTGGCTATATAAGCCCCTACAACTTTGTAACCCTAACTTTTCATTTTTATGCAAGTTTCCTGCAACTTTTCATTTTAGGTTTTATTTTGCTCTCTCTCTCCTCTTTCTTCATTTTTTTGGCCAAGCAAACACAATTCCCCTCGAGGATGATAACTCAAGGGATGCTTGGCTAAGCCTTAAAGCCTTGAAGAGGAGGGTTGCTAGCTTGCTCTTAGCATCAAAGGTCCTCTCATGCTTTAAATGATACAAATGTGATTTAAGGTTCCAAACTTTCCAAACTAGTATTTAACGCCATTTAACGCCTTTCTTCGTCAATACTTGTCATGCTTTTTGTGGTTCAATGCATTCTTAATAATAGTAGATGCAATCGACATTCTTATGTCATTTACGGAGCCATTGAAATGAGGTTAAATGCTAGGGTTTCAAACCGACCGGGACATTGAATGCTTGGTATTTGATTCGACTCAAATAGGAGCGGGTTCTAGGTTAGGCTCTTATAGCTAAACAAAGATCCGGTTTTGGCTTCTCGACTATATGTCATTAGCCCTAATGCGAGGAAATAACCCGAGGATGGCTCCCTTTATACTTCATGTTTTCAAGCTTATTTAGTGACCCAAGCCTTCAAGGCTGTTACCATTTCACACTTCTCGCTTTAAGCCATTCGCTATCCAGCTGAACAACCAACCCCCCCGCTTTTAACCAAATCCAAAATCCAAACAAAAGTCTCACCATTTTCAAACATTAATGCGACCATTCGTGGATGAAAACCCATCCCCGTGTTCGACCCTAGACCTCATACCGCAAAGAGTTTGACTACGCAGTAGGAGGAGTATGAGAAATGAAAATATTGCTGGATTCCGATCACTCCTACCGTAACAATCAACATATAGCCATTTCCCGAACCGGATCTTCATTTGGCTTTAAAACCTAAACCCTAAAATTTCCCTTCTTGAAACATAGCATTTAACTAGGCATAAATGTCCCTAACAGTGATAACATATCTCAAAAACCTACCCTACAGTAACTAATAGGAAACAACTAACTGGATAACAGTGGATCTAGTGATAAGCATCCACTGTAACCAAAAAGCTTGCCAAATACACGTTAGTGAGGGTGTGCTTAGAGATTTTAACCTCTAAGGTGAGAAGTAGAACGCAAATACCCATAACTCCGCACATGAAAACAAGAGGTAGAACTTGCGCCTACCTCAAACCGGGTAATTCCGGGGCAATTCTCTCCTCTTCAAGGAAGAAGAGGTTCAGCCAACCATCCTCCGAAATCATCCCCGAGAGTGCTTGGGCTAAGAAAGGGAGAGAAAAGGAAAGAAAATGGGAGAAAAGGAAGCAATGGGAAGAAATACCACTCTCTCAGACAGGTGAGTGAAGTGATTCATCCAAAGTTTGTACGTACTAAGGCCATATATAAAGCTCGGGCATAGGAAATTAACAAAAAAACAAAACCAAAAGCTATTATCGGGATAAATTTGGAAAGAAACAAATAAAAACATCAAAGGCCAAAAGCAGAACTAAGTAAAGAAGGATGAATGAGTCGAGAGGTGAACACGTTACAGATGCAAATTCCTATGAATGCCCATTTTCCTTCACTCGCTTCTTCTTTCCCTTTCCTCGTGGATCTGATCTCGCAACGATGAGTTTGACTCGAATTCTTCAGGCTTAGATTGACTCAACAAATTGGGCATACCATAGCAAAACTAAATGCCACAAAATGCGATCAGAGAATAGTGTAGGGACCTTAATGTGCAAATCGGGTTAATTAGAATGATTAGTACACAAAAAGCACTCAAAACCTATAATAAATAGGGTTCAAAATAGTACTTTTTGGGCACTAATCAATTGGTCTGCAATTAACCTCCCCAACCGGGGAGAGGATTGAACAAGCAGTACAGTTAGGCTTCAACGCCACCAACAACAAATTAGAGTATGAGGCCATGATAGCCGGACTCGAACTCACACTACATGGTACGACAATCTTTCGGCCAGAGCATTCATACTAGTTTCAGTTTTATGTGCGCAATTAATCCGAGTCCAGAACCCTAAAATGGCGAGGTACGCTTCCCTAGTCAAACAGAAATTAAATACCCTCTCGGCCTGGAAACTTGAACATGTCCCTCGGGACTGTAATGAGAGGGTCGATGCCTTAGCCGCCGTGGCTGCTTCATTGTCGATAAGGGAAACCATATTTCTCCCCATCTACTATCAACCGGACTCCTCAATACTGCATGCCCAAGTAAGCCAGATAGAGGAAGTTCCCCGTCCTGGATGGACCCCATACGACTATACATAGCCACGGGGGAACTACCTAATGACAAAGACAAGGCCCACAAGGTTCGGATTCAGTCGGCTAGATTCTCCATGATACATGCAAACTATACAAACTGAGATCCCCGGGCTGACGTACCTGACGCGGTCTAACCCCGAGCAAAGGCCGCATGTATTAGCCGACCGCATGAAGGCATATGGAATCACCCGGGGAAGAAACCCTATAGCCACCGGCCTACATTCATGGGTATGATAATAAATCCAGAGGAAGTCGACGTTTACCGACACGCCAAGAAATGTGACCCTTGAAATCATCGGTGCAAGCCTTGGTCTCCATCTCTAGCCCGTGGCCATTAGCTCAATGGGGGATTGGTATAGGCGGTCTGCTTCCCACTGCACCGGCTCAAAAGAAACTATTATTAGTCGCCACCAATTATTTCAGTAAATGGATAGAGGTTGACGCTTTCTCGTCAATCAAAGATAGAGATGTTACCTTGGCGATCCGAAAAACATTATCCGTCTGGGTTGCATCCCAAGATCAATCGTGGTCCACCGTCGATAATCGACCAGCTTGACGTACCGAAGTCTATCGGGACTTTTTCCAGGAATTGAAGATAAAAAATTTGTACTCTACCCCTCGGTATCCGCAAAGCAACGCTGCTGCAAGCCCAACAAAACTCACACGCCTTGAAAAAGCAGATTAGACTCCGCTAAAGGGAAATGGGTAGAACTCCCCGGATGCTCAGCCTACGAACCACCGCCCGAAGCCAACCGGTATCTTCCTTATACTACTTATGGATGGAAGCCGCATTCCCATCGAACGGTTCGCCACCATCCGAACAAATGGCGGCGCCCGAGTCGAAATGGAATCATTAGACAGGGAGTTAGATCGGAGTGATGAGCTACGGAAGCCGAGTACCCGCATAATGTCCTACCAACACCTCTTCGTGAACTCTTATAACAGACGGGTAAAGCCTTGAGTGTTTCTGGCCGCGATCCGGGTTCCAAGGAAAGTTTTCGAGAATATTGCAGACCCCACTGCAGGGAAATTCCAACCCAACTGGGAAAGACCTTATGTTGTGACGCGAACCAATGAAGCCGGGTCCTAAGCTATAGATAAAACATATGGAACCCCTGTACCTAGAATGTGGAATGCCATGCACCTGAGAAGGTATTATCAATAAAATAATATCTTTATTTTTGTCTACTCATATGTCTTCGCATATTTTTTCATTATACAGGGTCAAATCTAAAAGCCCGACGGGCGCAGTTTTCAAACGACTCCATCCGCCCAAAGATAGATAACATCTAGTCGGGTCAAATCTAAAGTCTTGGATGGCACAAATTAAATGACTCAATACCCAAATTTAAAGATAGATAACATCTAGCTGGTCAAATCTAAGAGCCCGGATGGCGTAGTCAAATGACCTATCTAGCCCAGCATAGATAATATCTAGTTGTTCAAAACTAAAAGCCCGGATGGCGCAGTCAAGTGACCTATCCTACCAAAGATAAATAATATCGAACTGGTCAACGAAGCCCGAATGGCGCAATTCAATGACCTATCCTATCGCAAGATAGATAACATCTAGTTGGTCAAATCTAAAGCCCAGATATGGCCAATGACCTATCCGATCTAAAGATAAATAACATCTACTTATTAAATCTAAAAGTTCTGACATGAATTCCAACGACGATTCAATTTCAAAGATAGATAACATCTAGTCGGGTCAAATCTAAAAGCCCGTGATGGCGTAAATAAATGGTGCCTATCCTAATCTTACAAAGATAAATAACATCTAGTCGTCAAATCTAAAGCCCTGATGGCGCAAATAAATGACTATCCTACCAAAGATATGGCAAATATCTAGCCGGTCGGTCGCAAAAAGCCCGTGATGGTCGCCAGCCAAATCTTTAATCTGGGGTAATGATGAATACACTCTCATCCACGTGTCACATAAAAGAGAAAAATGATAAAGAAAATAAATACAGAGCTATGCAGAAAGAAGATGGTTAGATGATTTACCATATCACATGTGTCGAATGGTAAAATGACAAAATCAATATAAACCTGTATTTATTTAATATCAAACGTATAACAAGGCATCAATAAAAGTAAATCAAGAAACAAAGGATGCAACTGTTTGACAAAAACATCAAATGTGTTTGTCTAGCCTGAAAGACTCAAGCCCTGAATTAAGAATGATCCCTTAACCCCATGGCCAGTCCGACACAAAGCCGGAGACCCATTCAAGAGTCGCCTCTCCCTCTCCGAGGCGGCCGGGGGGCTGTTCTCGACGCCTCTCCCTCGCTAACAAGCAGCACTGGATCCGGTCGGGCACAGACGAGGCGCTTGGGGCAAATGGGTTAGAAGAGTGTTACAGTAATAGTGTTTCAGCTCTATTGTATGGACATGGTATTTGACTATTTATGAGAATTTATTATTATGATGATTTGTATGTTTATTATATATAATGTCCTCGAATAATATTATTTAATTATTCTAAATGTCCCTATTCTGCTATCGTTAAGGGAATAACAATGAATTAAGATTAGTATAAAGTTCGATTGATATTCATGGGATGAATATATGAGATACAAATCAATTTATATCTATTTGTTAGAATAAGATGGATATCTAGCCTTTTAAGATTCACTTACACATGGATCAAAGCTATAAGTTAATTCTAAATACTGTGGTTACTAAACTTTGACCCGAGATCGCTTATAATTCTCAACATAAGGAATATTGTGTTTTGATATAATCAAACGTTGTCTTTAATCGAATGACTATAAAGGTTATACGGAAACATAATAAGAATTATGGGAGTGAGATATGAGCGATTAGGGATAGAATTTGTCCTCTCTTATTATAAGAGAGATACCTCCTGGTCCCTCGACAATTGAGAGACCGAGAAATGCATGGCCGTAACACCCCAAATATACCCTAGCGCTGATATTTCAAGATTAAAAAAATTGAATGTTTCGTGAGTTAATGCAAAACAGGAATGAGACCCTAAATTACAAGATTTAAGGATAAAATTGTACTTGTCCAAAGAGGGACTTAAAATCATGTTAGCAAGATTTGAGGCCAAAATGAAATAAAGGAAACTGAAATACAAATGGTCAAGAGTTGGAGGACCAAAAAGCAAATAAAGAAATTTAACCCAAAACGGGTTTCGAGAGGGCCAAATGCGCCTAAAAGATATTGACTTAAAAGACCAAAATTGGTCCTTGTGTTTTGGAAGAGGAACAAACCGTATGGAGAGAAGAGAATGGGAGAAGAAGAAGAAGAGGAAGAGGAAGAGAAGAAGAAGTTCAAGCAAGGCCAACAAGGTATGGAAACTAACCTTGAATATGGAATTGTATGGAACTATGACCTGTAATATGGATCTATGGAATTTTAAGGCTTTGTATGGTTAATAGTTTGTCTCCAAAGCTAGGGTTTTGATAGAATTGCATTCTAACCTTGGATTTCTTGAAAATAGGGTTGGTAAAACCTCATGGCACAAGATAAAGTTAAAGAATCCTCTCTTTTAAATTGATTCATGGGTTAATTGAGAGTAATTGTTGGTGGTTTAGAATAAACCTAACTAATCATCATATTTGGGTTGTGTATGGGTCTTAACCCATATTAGAATGGTTTTGGGAGAAATTCATGGAAAAGTTTGGAAGAGAGAGTATGATGAAATATAATTTAAGTAGAAAAGAGATCACATGAATATGAAATGGTTTTGAAGTGTATAGAGAGTATAGAGTTGATTGGGTAGCAAAATATGGAAAATGGGTGAAAAACACATTCTCGCATTTTTCGCAGACATGTACCGGTACACACTTAGGGAACATGTAAATCGTACATGTTAGGTTCTGGTCATTTTAATGAACATGTACCGTACAGTCGGGTACTGTACATGTGATGCTCTATTTCCTATTTTGACCAGTTTTTGTATTTTAGCCATAACTTGCTCATTTCTTATCCGATTTGAGTGATTCAAGTGGCTAATTTAAATAGACTTCAAGGAAACCAAACATACAGAAATAGGAATCGTTAAATTCTGATTCTAGGTGGCCCAAAAATTCACTCAAAGTAGGGTTATGTGAAAGCCAATTCCTGCATCATTTTGAACATAGAGTAGTCCGGGTTGTTTCGGAAGTATCTTGAGTTTCGATGCTCCGAATTGGGTGATTCCAGTTGGAGGAGAACCCTTAGCACCTTAGCTTTAAAGGAGTACAAAGAACCAGTGTCAAATATGGAAACAAGGCACTATAAAATGAATATTTCAAATTGTCCCTCGGGTAAAATCGGCAAACCGACTAGTTGGCATGAAAATGCCATAACTTGAGTTTGGATGATCCGATTGAAATGATTCCAATTTCTAAGTAAAGTTGATTCATAGAGGAACAAGAATAGTATAATGATGTAATACGTGAAGTATTCATGTATAAGTATAAGTATATGAAATGTCATATGTAAGAGGCATGAAATAAGGAAAGTATAGGAAATGCAATATGTATAAATATGTTCATGAAACATGAATTTGATGTGAAACATGAAAACAAATTGAAATATGAACATGAACATGAAAAGGGCAATATGTCATAAAAACATAATGTGGCTAAGAAGGCCCTTATTATAAGATAGTAAGTTACCTGGAACGCTACTGTAAAATGTCAAGACCCAATGGAATGACACATGGCACTGGCGGTACATGCGCGGGGCGGTGCACGATAAAGACTTCTAGACCCGATTAGTGCGACGACACTCGATCATGCTTCGCACATTTTAGCAGTACTTCTGTTTTCTTGCACTCTCTCGATTAGTACTCTGATCCGATTAGTAGTGGACGGCACTCCTCATCATTGCTCTAAGACTCCCTCGGCTTGGTACACTTGCAGAGACCTCAAGACGTGACCGTGCCTTCGAGTACTTATTGTGTTGTGTCCTACTCATTCCGTATTGCTGGTCTAGGCAATCCAACAGTTATATGATAAGATTCTGAATAGTGAATAAGAATAAAGAAATGAATATGGTAAAGATCTGAATGTACCTCCTACGGCCTCTCAGATATGTTCTCAGAGTACCTACTCGCACCTCTCAGACTGCTCGTAGTACCTACCGCAATTCCCGTATCCGATTAACTCGAGTGCCCACGGGTACTCGTATCGCAAAATAAGAATAAGTTCGTTATAAGCATAAGAATCTGTATAAGTCTAAAGATGACTCTAATATGAACCTAGACAACTTTGTTTGTTTTGGGGATATGTTCAATCTCAGAGGAACTTTATATATGTATTTGATGTGATCCTGCACTACCATGACCAATGTCCAGATTCGTATAAGTCTGATCCGACCTTGTATGTGATATGATTCTGATATGTTCTGACTTATCGTACTTACGAGTACCTTCGTACAAGAATAAGATCTGAAATATAAGAATCAATTTTGTAAAACAAGTATAAGATCCATAAGATAAGTATATGCTCTGTAATACATGTATAAGATTTGAAATACATGTATAAGTTCTCAGAATACACGGAGCAGATCCGGTCACGTATGTGCCCGAAATACCAAAAGATAAGTTCCGAAGACCAAGATAAGTTTCGTGAAGACCCGTATAGTTCCGTGAAGACAAGTATAAGTTCAGATATATGTATAAGATTTGAACTATATGTATAAGTTCAGAATACACGATAAGATCCGAAATACAAGATAAGTTCCAGAAGACCCGCATAAGTCTTAAGACAAGTATGTCTAGAATGGCACGTATAAGATCCAAATACAAAGTATGTGCTCCAAAATACAAGATAAGTTCCGTAAGACAAAGTATAAGTCTGAGAAGATAAGAGTAAGTTCAGAATACACGTATAAGATTCGAAGACAAGAATAAGCCCGCAATACAAGTATAATATCGTAGCATAAGGATATGTCTTGAAAGTTGGGTGAGGTTCCAGTGACTAACCGCACTTCAAGAAGGTCTAAGCTCAGAACTCCTACGGTAGAGATCCATGGGCGGCTAGCCTGGACAAGTTCAAGCAGATGTCCTCGGGGAGAGATCTGAATAATTATAAGTCCGAGATAAGTATCGCATAAGTCAGCAATATATGTCTCAGATCCAATAAGTATACGCCTGACACAAGCATAAGTGGTATTGTCTCACTGGAGACAAGTATAAGTATATGAATGTTTTTCCGCATCAGATACGAGGAATCAATAAGTATGTGTCCTACGGAGATCCAGATAAGAATAAGTTTCGTTATAAGTAGAAGATCCCGAATGTTATAAGTATAAGATCCGAATAAGAATTAGCCTGCTATATATAAGAGATCCAAGGTAATGAGTCCATAGTAAAGTAATACCAAGTAAGCATAAGTTTGTTATAAGGATAAGGTGGTATAAAACTTGTTATATGATAAATGTACTAGGATAGTCTCGTTATATGAGAATTTCAAGATTCCGATATCTGATATCGTGTTATGTTATTTGTGGATTCAAAGATAAATGCATGTGTTTCTCAGATAAGATATGTTTCATTGCCGAAGCTTAGCACTGGTTTTAATCCATGTAGGTAATGTGGAGAAGACGTCTCAAAACATCCGTATACAAATGGGCCAAATACACTTGTAAGGGTTCACTACATGTAGGTTCCGTGCTCGATTTGTAAATGTAAAGTACGCTTTTGTATTTGTAAACGGGACCTCGATAAATGTATAGATTTTTATGGACAATTCACTCCAAAGGGTAGTTCTTTTGATTTGTATATAATATTTTTGATTCTGCGAGATGGTCATACCACAGGCATGCTTCTGGTTTCTTTATAAAAAAAAAAAAATCGTAAAGAGTCCCAAGATATGGTCTCAAGGTCCCGAACTCGGTTCCTGATCCTCAAATCGAGTCTGGCCTGAATCTGGGGAAGGCCAGTGATAAAGTCGTGCTCAAATGAATTGGATGGAGATCAATGTCATTTGTTTAGTCGGCCTAATTAGGTTTCAGTAATCAAAGATAGAACGATATAAGTTAACTTTGTCCATGCCTTATATTCTATCAAGCATATCATGAGACAAAAAAATATTTGGTAAGTTTCATTAGCCCATATTAAGGTTGTCTTGGATCATGAGCTTTCATTTAATCCTGGGTAGTCATAATGTCTTGCTATAGGTCACTTATGACTTGTAGGATCAAAATGTGATTTGTGCCTACCGCCAATGTTAATCAACCTATAAGTGCCTACATTAAGAACAAATAATAACGGTTATGGTTTTTCACTGTGTAGTAATTTAAAAATGATGAGATTATTTTAAATTACAAATAATAATTAGTTGTTATTTAAATTTAATTTTGACTTGAGAAAGTTTAAATTGTGGATTTAAATTATAAATAAATAATTAATTTGTTATATTTTCTTATTGGATAAAGGTGAAATAATTCAGAAGGGTTTTAATAAAAGAGTTTTAAATATATAATAATATAAATTAAGCTTCTTATTCGATAAGGATTTGAATTTAAATTGTTATTATTTAAAAGAGTTTAAATATATAATAATATAAATAAATTCGTTTATCTCGATAAGGATTTGAATTTAAATTGCTATTATTTAAAAGAGTTTTAAATATATAATAATATAAATTGCTTCTTATCTAATAAGGATTTGAATTTAAATTGTTATTATTTAAAAGAGTTTTAAATATATAATAATATAAAATTGCTGAATGAAACTTAGTGCGCACTTATATATATATATATGTGAGACATATTTTTAGGTGTAGTTGTCTTTACTCTAAGAACAACCAAAACAGAGAGACCCTAATTTCGTTTTGAGAAGACGAACCTGAACTAGCATTCAACAAGATCGTTCATTATTTGTTCGTGTTTGGAAACTTGTAGAGGGGCGGTCAAGCCGTAAAGGCAGCACCTTTGAAGATCCGAATACCAAAACCAAGACGCTAGACTTTGAAGGCTTAATAATCGATCAAAGAGGTAAGCTCGTTTACCCTTCCTTTGGTTTTTATGAAACGTATGTGATCCCCGTGGGTTAAGGGATAAAATTTAAATTCCGTCGCATTTATGTTCCAATCGGATTGATATAAATATTCTTACTTCCAGAACCCAACACAAAGAACTCTAGAAGTTAACGGATCAAGGATCCTCCATTCCATCCGGATTCGAGGTTTGCTCTCATATGTTGTGTGTAAAACACAAAGAACCATAGCCATAGCGTTGAACAAACAAGGTGTCGCTAGCATCAAACTCGCCTCCATCGCTCTATCAAGTAGTGAATCTACTCTTCCCGAGAGCGGCGAAATCATCCTTTATGGTTCCAAGCTCTAAAATCAAGGAAAGTCGCCGTCCGCCAACGATCGCTTTCTTCCTCCGCTGCATGCTTCTCCTCCGTCAGTGGACAACACCCTCTAGCGTAACTTCACGCCTGGACTCGCCTTTAGGCGAGCACTTTCAGCAAACCGCTACACATCGGGAACCCGGCAAGCCCACCCATTTATGCTCGAGTATTAACGGCCCCTTCAATCTCCAACTTGGCCATCGCTGCCTCATGGCATGCCACATCCCTCTCGCCTTCTTCACGTGGCGGCTCTTCTCAGCCATTCCTTAGCCTCCACTGTGCGATCAAAGATCTAACTCACTCCTTAATGAAGCACTCTGCATCTCCCGCTCGGCCATTACCGACTGGACATATAATCGCAGTCATTCGCGTCCCTTAGCCGGAGCTCAAACTCGTGATGCTGAAGCGTCATGTTCCGAATAGCAGCGACGGCCTACAAAGAAACCCATTAGGAGTACAGAAATCAAGCATTGGCGCTAATGTCACATAACAAAACTCGCTATCTTACCACTTCAGTAGACTGAACGTAGTTACGGTTGCGGACTTGTATCTCGTCATCGATAATCCGCTGGATGTCTTCCTTCTGAGTCCTTGCAGGAACGCTCACCGAGTAGTCTTCGCAAAGACCCATGCCCCGGCCGCCACCGCATTCGCTACGTGCGCGGATACTACAAATTGTTCACAGTCGGCCGCGACTCTTACCTGCGGAAAGGCTCACTGGGCGCATGATATACTTCACTCCGGCCCGCCTTAGAGTCGATATTTGGCCTCCCTGAGGTTCACCCACGCAAAGGAACATAACAGTTGGTTATAATCCACTCCGGTGAATGGGCCTGGGCCCGACCAGATAAACTTCTCAACCTCGCCAGTTAACCCTCATCCCGATCGGGAAGTGTGGATTACCCGGCGCACTCTAACCGTGATCGCCTCCTTCGACTCTATCCCAAGCACCCCCACGACTCCATTTGATCTCAGGGCCCTAATTCGAGAGCTAGATGATAATGGCTTGTACTGATCCTCCCTCGCCAAATGATCGACTAGGTCCCGCAACATGGAATACGGCGCCTGACGACAAGCTGCAACCTGGGCCTTACCACTTCCTCCTTGCGGGCGGCATAACTAAGATAGCAGCCCCCCATCCTTTCCCTCCTGCTCCTCCTCCAAATCTCGGAATCCTCGTGTTCGGGGAAGATGACTAACCTGTGGAACGAAATCCTCCCCTCGACTCCAGCGCTGCCTGGCCGCCTCCGACTACCCTTTCCTCGTTTAATCTTTATACACCGGCGCATCCGCCACTCCGCCAGTAAAGGGAGTCGTTCGACGACCACCTCGTTCCTCCGACCGGGAACGGATGGCAGAATCGAATCCTCACTAGGGGAAGCGGACGAACCCGGCGCGCCCCAGCGACTTCGCGCACCCGACTTTATGCCTCAACTACTAGGTCGCCGGAGGGACGGGCGCTGCTCGAAATCAGACGCCGTAGGTCAGCAATGACAAAATGCTCCCCTTCCACAATGTCCGAAGGCAATGGTCGGGGAATGACCGGGAGGGTGTAAGGGGTCGGGTTGCGCCTCACGACAGATATATTATCTAGAGTTAGGAGAACCTTGTAGTGACGCTCATGCTCGGAAATCTCTGATAGCCGACGAATTTTCTCGAAGCTCGACTTCTTCACCCAGTTCACCAACCTGCCACGCCAAGCCTTCCCTACATGTGCAACCTGGGTTAACTCATCATAACACACTGGAAGGCAATATCCGTGAAAAGTCCTCACAAGCCAGGTCTAACCCGACCACACACCTGGGAAGGACTGAGACCGGTTGATATTAAACGAAAGCCCGGGGGAGCCCGGGGACTCATCCCAGGGTCCCCTCACTAGCAACACGCCTTTCGCCTCCTTCTTAGGTGAGCTGGAGCCTCGTTAACAACCTCAGCCCAGTTCAACCGGCCATAGATGTCCGTCGCCGCCTTATTCTCGTAAAATAATTATACAAAGCTCGACCAATGAGAGATCGAGTCGTATAGTGGTTCAACATGCAGCACCCGATCAAAAATACAAATGATGCTAGCGGAGAGCTTCGTGCTGCAAATGCAAAAATTGCTTGACAAGGGCTGGCATGAGGAAGACGTGAGGTACGCTATCATGGTACTCTGGTAAAAACACATTGTTATGTTCTCCACCTAGGGTAGACTCATCCGTCCTTTCCATCAACTAGAGGTCAATTTTATCGGGCACCTCGCGGTAAGCCATTAACTCCTCCATCGTCAGGGACGAAATGATGCTACTTGCGTATATGCTTCCAAGCGCTCTGCACGGCAACCAATTACGGAAGTTTCTTCCTAATCCTCAGCTTATCTATGCTGCATCAACAGATAAAGAGAAAATGAATATTAGACTCTAGCCATATACCCAATTGGTACGAAGGCATACCCCAAGCCCGGGCAAGGACAGCCTACGCCGAATAAGTTTTAAACCACACCTCCCTTCTAGTTTCGCAACCTAAACCGGCCACTCACTACGTCCAACATTACTAAGCGCGCGCGCGGCAGGGCCACGGTTACCTCGCAAACGGAGGGTACTGGGTAAGCCAGAACAATGGTCTGCGAACGATCGCAAGATTGTAATTCAAATTTATTCGCAGCTGGACGGGTCGTAGAGATGAAAGGTGATAAAACCCAAAATAATGCGAAGCGCGGAAAGAGTACGACTTAATGATGCCTATCTATATATACCGACGCCTAGGGCCTGCAGTCGCATTTAATGCACCAATGACTAATCGTCTATCCGGGGATTTCAACCATCGCGACGCTCGCGGCGCTAGTGGCAATGTAGACGAAGGTGCAGCCAAGTCCAAATCCTTTACTCAGCGAAAGCACACCGCCCGTTAAACAAATTATATTCAACCGGCCCCAATTAGGCAGAATGTCCGAATATGTCATACACAAAATTGCAATAAGATACTAAGCCGTCAAAGAACTGCGATTTTATTAATTGCACCAAAAAGGTGTTCGGCATTACATAGCGACAAGTTGTACCAAGCAATCATACAATACATCCAACTAACTTACAAGACACCCAAATAAGGTGCACATATAGTAAACAGGCAAAGCATCCACCTCCTCGAAACCTGTGGTGCAAGAATAATGTAGAGGCTAAGGAGAAAACAGATGGGTGAAAGAAGTGGAAGTCAGGAGATCCCCCCGCTAGAATCGACAAAGTGGGCTATCTTGATTCCATTCAAGTTTTAGAACCACCAAAGACACCCCTGCATCACTCTCAACTCGTCAAACCACGCAAATTTCTCGCTCGATCCATTTCGAAAGCCACAACAAATAATTATCACACCACCCCATCCGCAATCCCACCTCTAAGTCTCAAAGAACGCTCAATTATCCTTCTTCTCCGACGAAGGAACATGGATAACCAATAGGACAACGAACCTCGTCACCCTTTAGCCTTTTTATAGCAACCTCCAGCCTCGGATTAACCTTCCGCTAAATCAGATAAGATCTAATGCGCTTCAAAAGTTACAAAATTCACATTGAAATTCAACAACATTGATGGTCTACTATTCTATGATATGACAAATGCTTGTTTCGCTTTTTTTCCGGGATCGGGGACGCATCACCCTCCCCCCGCAGAAAGTGGGGCATTGTGGGTACCATGGGCACGGCTCACCCTAGCCAACCGCCCAGCCAAGGGTCTCAATACGGGACCACCTCTAAAGCCAGCCGACCCAAGATAGTTAACAGGCCCAGGAACGCCCAGGCGACTCTCCGCCCGGGTGCCCGAGCACCTCTCACCCCGGGCGCCTCCTTTCCCGATGCGCCTTAGCGCCCGGATGCCTCTTCACCCGGATGCTTCCTTTCCCCGATCGGGCGACTTATCAACAACTGTAACTGGGTCTGAGGTGGCAGCAGGTGGTGGTGGTGGTGGTGTGTAGAGGTGGTGTGCGCCTCGCCTGATACAAGCATATGTCTCCAAGAATCGGCCACCCGCCTCCAAATTTAATAGGAAGGCACTCCCAACAAAGAACCCGTCTCGAGAGCAAGCTACACAAAAGAAGAACAAGTCATCCTTTCCTAATAAGAGCCACCTTCCCTACCTTACGTGGGAAGAAATTGTCCACCTCCATGAAAGCGTGGATCCCATTTCTCCCTCCATATATAAAAAGAGAAAAAAGAATTCACACTGATGAGGTACGACATCTCCCCGACAGATAACTACAATTTAACGCTCGCCTTCAAAAAAAAAAAAAAAAAGCTAACTTTGCCATCGAGGGGACAACTTAACACCACCATCGCCTCTTGTTTGTTTTGGCAGGTGTCATAGCCTCGACCGGTGTGACTCCGTGAATGCCCCGACGATCCATCACCGACTCCGAGAATCTTGTTTTTACACTAATGTTTTTTTTAAAATAAAATGTCATTTTCAGAATTTGTTTTTCAATATCTTTTTTAAATTATATAATTAAAACCTTTATTTAGAAAAAATAAATTTCGGGTCATAAAACGGATAATATTTACCTAAAAATATATAGTATACTTTTTTTTAAAATAATTAATTAATAAGTTTAAAGGGAGGATAAACAAATTTGTTTGTGTTCATACTAACAAATAAATAAATAAACACATACATATAAAATGTTCTATCATATAAAATTGGGGGAAAATGAAAGGTTTAGGGAATATAAAATATATAACAGGAAATCATCAAGCAACATACCAAAATCATAATTATGACGCAAGAATATTAATGAAGTAACATGAAACAACTACCTAGAGTAGCAAAATGTTCTTAACATAAAATTAATTCAAAGCAAAACTCGAATCAGTATCCATCCTTTAGGTCATTGATACAATACACAAAACTAATAAAATATTTGAAGCAACATGAGTTTCACATATCCTCTCTTCCATTGATATTCCTCCACAATTTTTAGTCACCCTCCACTTCTATAAAAGATTATCGCCAGGATAAAAAGAAGAGAAGTTATCATTTTATTTATCACAAAAATATAAATTACCAAACCAAATAATTTATGTATAATACCTTGTGTAATTTCTTCATACATTTGAACCTCCTCTAAAATTTATTGAAAATTGATTATGTGATTTTTCTTCAACCAATTTTGTGAATAAACAGTGCTCTAATCGTGTTTATGGAGATAATGAACCCTAAATGCATCCAATATACGCTCACTCACTAAAAGCTTTATCTCGTATGACAGTTGAAATAGGAGTTGCCAATATATCTCTTGCCATCTTGGAGAGAATCAGATATTTAGAAGCATTCAACTTCCACCAATCCAAAATATTATAAGATCCCAACTTTTCAAGATTATCTACCAAATACTTTCCAATCTTAGGTCTCCAAAGATGCTTATCTTCTAGTTTCTTTCAAATGCATCATCATTAATATCTGAATAATTCTCCCTGATCTAGAGGAATATTCATTTTCATTCCCAAGTTCACTTGAATAAAAAAATCATTATACCATTCATACAATCTGATTGAAAGTTGATTCAACTAAAAAAAATTAATAAATTTTGACTTGCTTTTATATAAGCTTGCTCAAACAAAATTTCACATTCTTCAACTTATATCTGGGATCCAGCACACAGCAACATGCAATAAATAATTAACATTACTAAAATTTTCCCCTAATATTTGGCAAATTTTTCCTTCAGAATGTATTCTCCCGCATGGCGGTGGCAAATATCACCGGGTCCTATTGGACCGAAACCATAATTTGGAAAGTTCATGCCAACATTGCTCATAAATGGGCGGGTCAAACAATGCATAATACCAGCGCGCCGGCGAAGCCACTTGCGAGTGTAGGTCCGCGTTGCTGCAGTAATCAGAGAAGTTGGTCGTGATAGAGAATTTTCTGTCACGACAGAACACCTCTATCGCGCACATGTCCTTGTTGTGTACATGCCCCGCTATCGTGGTGCTCAAACCGCGCCATCACCAGCGCGCGCCCAAGCTTCGTTCACGCCTGGCGTTGTCGCCGCGCCCCTGTGCCTTGTCGTGTGTCAACCCTCGTCGCGACCTTGCCAGGCGCAGTGCCGCCGAGCACGACCTCCACGTTAAGACCGCAAAAAACTCGGCCGCCGCGACCTAGAATGTCAAGTCGACATGGAACCCCAAGTTCGTCCAAGTCCGCCGACAAAGAATCGTTATATGCCCAGTTAAAATTCTACAGCTTGTGCACCTCTGGCCAGGCGTGCCTGGGCGCCTATCGTAAAGTCGAAATTCGGTCTTCGTCACGTGGAGTCAGATAGCCTCCGCCGAGGCGCGAGCGCATGCCGCCACGTGCAGGCGCATGCTTGTTGTGAGCGCGCGCCCCGCCTCGCTGCAAAGCAGAAGTCATCGTAATAACCTCTGCCGCGGAAGATGCAATAAATTTCCTTGCCTTATCCAACTCTATCGCGACATAAAAATACTCAATCGCGACATAAAATCTACCCAGCCTGGCCAACTATGTTAGGACATAGAATTGCTCCGTCATAACACAAAACCTCTCCATTTGGCCACACTTTGTCACGACATAAAACCTCTCCAATTATCGTTAACTCGTTGCGACATAAAAACACATACGCAACAGAAAACTCCCCGGCCCTGGCTAATTTCGCTATGACTTAAAAAATAATATTCTATCGCGACAAAGAGACCCTTGGGTCTTGGCAAAATTCTATCACTTTACGTAAAATACCTTATCGTGACACAACCCCATGAAACTCACAGCATATTGGGCCAATCTTTCTCATCATCGCGACCTGAAATCTCTTTACCTAACCAAGCTGCGTCACAACCCTAATCTCTTGTCGCGGTTCATCTCGTCGCGATATGGAACCTTCACGATGTAAAATTGCAACACCGCTACAACACCGGTGGGGACCCTTTGTTCGATAGAAAAACAGAGAAAAACAACTCAATCAAAATCAGTGGAAACCCTCGTCAGCGACCCAACAACCACCGCAACTCGAGAACCATGTCACGATTAATGGTGAACCATGTCGACACGTAACTGTAAAGCTGTCTCGACCTAAACCCGCCAACCCAAGAATAGCCTTTCTAGGCCTTTTTCCTCGCACTTCCGCCTCACCAATTGCAAGAATTCCATACTAATGCTCCTTATACACATTCCCGCAGCGATAAAATCTAGAAAACTATTAACCTTACACTGAACAAGTCCAAAAATAAGTTTTTATTACAAAACTTCTTATTTACATATACAGAAACTAGGTTTTCTGCCTAGAATTTTACAAGACACGGTAAAGCCAAAATCTGACCTTTCTCCCAACTAAGACCTCAATTGTGTCCACCTCCTGGTGTACCTCCAGCACCTGAAAATAATTTCCCACGACGGGTGAGCAATGCCCAATAGAGGAATTCTCCTACAAGGGCTACTCCCCACTTAAGTGCACATGCAATGTCATGATTCACACATTAACACCCATTCAAGTAAAATATGCACATTTCTACATGAATGTCTACATGCCATGCCCCATGTCTCGAGTCCTCACCGACTCCCTCACACATGCATTTGCTATGTATGAAAAACCATTTTCAAAACAAAAGATTTTTGTTTTTGAACACTCATTGGACAATCTCCGATATCAAACACATTGGACAATCCTCCGATATTTAAAACACAATGGACAACCCTCCGATGTCAAAATACACTGGACAACCCTCCGATATCATAACTTACTGAACAACCCTTCGATATCAAATTCATTTATTGGACAACTCTTCGATATCAAATTCATTTATTTGGACAACCCTCCGATATCAAATTCATTTATTTGGACAACCCTCCGATATTATCCATTCAAAAACCCATTTCATGCACTCACACACCGCTTCCTCAAGATGTCTCGCTGCATAAATGTAATGCAAATGCAGATTGCCTATTTTCCATGCTACATATACAATGAGTGTCATATGTGCGTTTCTATTCACGCAAATTCACCATGAATCATTTGGACAATCATATCAATCAACATATCATTTCCAAATTAAATTTCACAATTCATGCCAATATTCCTAATCATGCAAATATCCACATAAATTTCACACGACCAGCATGTCATTCAAGTCAAGCAACGACACATAAAATGGTCCCAAATCTCGACTAGTAAAACAAATTCCCTCGCCCCTTATAGTAGTGAACCATTTTGGTTCCCACCATAGTTTGTTTCGAACTACCCTGGAGCCAACCCTACGCTTAGAGCTGCACCAAATAGCCATTGAATGGCCCTTAAGTAAGAAATAAACCGAGTAGGAGAAAACCCCTACCTCTTGGAGTTTGGAAAAAAAAACCCCATATTCTCGTACCTACGCGAAGCTCTAGTTGCGTAGATGAACTTTACCTCTTGCTCCGACGGAAACTGACGGCTCGATCTCCGTAAATCTTAGAGAAAAGATGGAGCTTCTCACTCCACTTTCCTTCTTCTCCCGCACGGCTCCCTCTTCTTCTTTCTTTTCTTCCTTATTTTCTCTTTTCTTTCTTTTCCCTTTTCTTTCTTTTCTTTTGATCCTACCCACCAAATTGATCAAGTGGGGAAACTTTCCCCCACTTACCTCCTTTCCTTTTTCTTTATTTTCTTTCTTTTTATTTGTTCCTATCCTAAAGTGAGGACCCCACCTTCCTTCCTCCTCTACCTCATGGCCATGTGTCATCACATGGTCCATGTATCATGTGCCATGTGTCACATGCTTTAAGTGTCACCCAACACCCGTTGCCTCGAAAAATGCAAAATTTCAACTGTCTCGGAATTCAACGAAATTCGATTGGGTAACTAGATTTCACAAGACGAATTCAACGATAAAGTCCGTTTCGTCATCCAAGATCTAGAAAATTTCCAAGTTTCCAACCGAAATTACCGTTTTACCTTTTTTAAGAAAAATTGAATTTTTCTCGGGTTTTACAACAACCTAACAAAGGTTGCTTCAAATTTTTCTGCTGCATCTAACATCAAATAGGTGGAATTCCACTAAGTCTCCACATCAAGAAACAAGAGACGCTTAACTGATATTTTCACATGTTCGACACACTTTCTAAAAGCATCAAGTCTAGTTGGAGATGATCTAAATATTGAACTACATTTTGGATCTTGATAATAGACTCATTATGCTCTTTCAAACCATCTTGAACAACAAGATTCAAAATATATGCAGAACAACGAACGTTCAAGAATTCATTATTTAAAACCCTACACCTCCAAGGAAATTGATCTTTCAAACATGCAATAGCTAAATCATTAGAAATAGCATTATCAACAGTAATTGTGATAACTTGCTCAATGCCCCAATCCAACAAACAACTCTCAATCACCCTTCCAATTGTGCTTCCTTTATGATTAGGAACTTGACAAAAGTTCAAAATTCCTTTTTGTAACTTCCAATCTTAATCAATCTAATGAGCAATCAAACACATATAATTATAATTCTGAATAGATGACCAAGTATCAGTTGTTAAACACAAACGTTCATTCTTCAAATGTTTTTTCAAAAGTTTTCTATGCTCCATAAAAAGTTTCATGCAATCTCTCCAAACAGTGATGTGAGAAGAAATTAAAAATCTAGGCTCTAATAAGTGAGAATAATCTTTAAATCCTTCCCCTTCAACGACTTTAAAAGACAATTCATCACGAATAATCATTGATGCCAAGGCTTGTCTAATTTCTTCAGGATCATACTTAACAACCTTTAAATTCTCAATCTTAGCACCATCACCATCCCTGACCTCTTTCTTAGCATAAAAACAAATGATCTTTTGTTTTTTATCAACCACTATATAGTGAGATTTACTACATTTGAATTGTAAGTGACTCTATAAATTACTAGTCCCACTCTTTCTAGAATCACTAGCATAAGATTGACCACAATAATTGCATGATACACATGGATTTTTCTCACAATTATTCATAGTGAAATGATCCCATATTGCAAAAAAATTTCTTGTCCCCTCACTTCCTTTTGTTCTTTTAAGTTTTTGTGGAGTTGATGGTTTTTACCTTCATATTTCTTTGTCATTTCAAGACTATTATTTCCCAATTCATCTTCTTTGCCTTCTTCTCCTTGAATTTTTGATGCAATTCCCTCTTCGATGTAACCTTCAACATTTAATGACACATCTTTAAAAATTAATAAAATATAATTTATGTTAGGAAATTGAAATTGAAATTAAAATATAAACAAGCTTTTAATAAGGAAACAAGCAAGATATGAAACAAATAAATGATATATACCATATAATATCATAGTGTTCAATCCAAGATATGGCCATTAAGGTGTTAGGGATAGCATGAGGGTTTTGTAAAATACTTGAATATGGAACTACCATCGGTAGAGTCTATGGCTATATCTAGATAAATTTGTTATGTTAACCTATTTGAATAACTTTGAAGAATTTATGTATCTGTCAATAATAATAATAACACTATTATTTATAATGATATGGATTTTCCCTGATCCTCCAACAGCAACCCTTCCTTCTTTACAACCCCCACCAGGATTTAAAATCCATGTTGAGGTATGTTATTAATGCATTTAGATATTTTTGTTGTTTTGAACTTACAACCCCCTAAGAATATATTGATATTCTTCAGTTTGGCGCCAACTCAGAAAACCAAAAGTATCATCTTCAGAAAACCTAGAAACCAGAGACTCGCTATATCTTTGTGACCTCCATCCGACACAGAGTGAGAAAGACCAAGAAAACAAGGAACACTTTTTCCCCGATTTTCTCGCACTTTCTTGGCTCTAATTTATTTAATTTTCTTCTGAGCAAATTAAGAATCAGTCACTGACTCAGAATGGACATGCAAACAAAACCTCAAGACTCATGATCAAAGCAGAGACATGCATCAAACATGAGAACAAAAAAAGTTTGTACTTTTGTTCCTTTTCTTCCCCTTGCGTTTGCTTTTCTCTTTTATTTAGGTCCTTCACTGCTATTTCAGAAAAAATGGTTGGTTATCATCAAAAGATTCAAGTCCTTTAGATGCAGATGATGCAAACAAGACCCATAAATCAAAACCAACCCCCACCCCCCATCAAAACAAAAAGAAGAATGAAAGGAAAAAAAGGAAAAAAGAAAAAAAGAACTGTGTTTAAAGGACACCAGAAAATTCAAGAATTGGAAAGAAAATGAAGAGATATGAGATCTAAAGAAAATAACCTTGGTCGACGGGATGGAGAAGCAGAGGTATCGACGGGGTGGAGAAGAAGAGGTGTGTGGAAAGATGTGAAATTGGGTTAAAACTATTTATAATATATATGGTGTTTTGGGTTAGTTCGGTTCAATCAGTTTTCACCTCTAAACCGTGAACCGAACCGATGTGTCGGTTTTTGTAAAATTTCAACCAAATCCAAACCTATTAATTTTAAAAACCACCATTTCGGTTTGGACGGTTTATGAGCACCCTACATATATATATATATATATAATTGCAATACAAAGTTATATTATTATGTTCTTTCTCAAGAAGACTCGAATATGGTCATTTCCTATGATCCGCCCAATTCTTTAACCATTGAATCAAGCTTTATTGTCACTATCTTTTAAAGTTTAATTACAAAGAAAGTATATATTTATCTATGATAGTGCAACAATGTCATAGAGATTAATAAAGGAAAACAATACTTGTTATATTTTCAAATTATATTAAGATAATTAATAAAGTAAATTATGAATGTATGCAATTAATAATGTTGTCAATTATATAATATAAAGATTCATAAAATGCGAAAAAAAACTAAGAATATCTACCTGAGTTCTTCTATATTCACGAGTAACAGAATTCTGGGATTGATATTTAATAGATCTAAGCATCTCCAAAAAGTCCGGGGCTTGATGCTCAATTGAAGCCCATATTTGGATGGGCTAGGCCATTGGCCTCATTTGAGGCCCGGCTCGGCTCGTAGGCCCGCCCATTGACTCGGCCTGTAAGCCGACCCATATGCCCGGTCTGTAGGCCCGCCTCTAAGCTAGCCCATAGGTCCGCCTTTTTCCTTCATTTAGTTTTTTTTTTTGGTTTAAATTGTATTGAAATTTTAAATAAAAAATAAACTTACCATTTACATTGATTTATTATCATCAAAACTTCACTTAAAAGTTAAAGGTACCCTTGAATATACAATATATGATTACATTTGGAAGTGTGAGAAAAGTTTACATTACTACAAAATAAGTACATCCCAACTAGGTTAGCACTTGCTTATATGTCAATCATTTGTACTTTTCAACCACAAAATAAGTAATAAAAAATTACCATACACATTTAATGAAATATTTTATTCATCATTTCCAGGTGGTGATGGGGAACTATCATGCATCCATTCATGTCAGTTTCCAAGGTGGTTTCTCGAATAGAATCATGTAATCTTTTGTCCTCTATCTTCCAATCTTTCAAACATTCTTCTCATTCAACTGCTTTAGGTAACAAATTGCATCACCTTTGGCTTACCACTCTTCCACCTACACTAAAATCAACTTCTGATGCAACAGTACTTACAAGTATGGCTAATACATCACGTGTAATAATATATCAAATTGGGTATTTTATTTGTTGAATTTTCCATCATATTAAAATATCAAAATTTTCATTATCTTCAAAGGGAATGATTTCTACACTAAGATATCTATTTATATTATTTGTATCATTTGGAAAACTAGTTGTTGTCTTTCTTCTAGTTTTTAATATTTCTAAAACACCTTTATAAAAAGGTGAGGATGTTGTAGATATAGATAAAGATTTAATAGAATTAATACTATTACTATATTTTTCTTTATAATTATTATATAAATATAATAATGATGAATTGAATTCATTTTTATTTTCTTCAATTTTAATTTGATCATCAAAATAAATAACTTGTAACCATTCTTCCAAAGCTTCAAATTTTAATCTAGGGTCTACAATTAAACTAATAAAATAAAGTAATGGTATCTATCCCCAATATTTTTAAATTTTTTCAATCATTGCTAAAATTGTATTATTAAACATTTCAAAAGATAAATATCTTTGAAGTACAATGTACATATTAGTTATCTGCATAATAACCTTATGTAAAGTTGGATAGTACACACTATAAAATATATTTATTGAAATATCAAAATTTTCAAAAAGATCTCGAATAAGATCCGCAATTTGCAATCATAATCTTTTAGTATATCAAGATCTACATCACAATCATTACTAGCTAATTGCATTTCATATAATTGTACTATTTTTCTATATTTTGTAAAAGTTTGTAAGTAGAATTTCATCTAATTAGCATGTCTAAATTAATATTTTTTCTTTTCATATTTGACATTTTGCAACACTAAAAAAAAATTCATGTTTTGCTTGGGAACTATTAATACTATATGCAATGTTTCTAATTTTTTATAATGTACTATTAACTTGTTTTAATCCATATTTTACAATCAAATTTAAAATATATGCACAACAACGATGAAATAATTTACTATGGTTATCTTTTATTTTCCAAAATCGTTTTAATATATGCACTACTACATCATTATTAGAAGTATTAATTAATGTTATTGTAAATATTTTATCACATATATCTAATTCTATGATTTCATCATTTATTAAAGTTGCTATATTTTTACCATTATGTGGAGTATTTATTGTTTTAAATGAAACTATTCTTTTATTTAATTTACATTCATTATCAATATAATGAGTAGTAATATATAAAAAACCAACATGGGTTAAGGATGTCCAAATATCATACATTAAACAAAATTTTCCTTCAAAATTTGCAAAATAATTTTTAAAAATTTCTTTTTATGTATGAAATTTTTTCATAATATCTCTTTTCATAGTATTTCCAGACCAACTTCTAAATTGAGGGTTAATAACTCTTTGAATTATTCTTGAAAAATCATGAGTTTTTATCATATTAAAAGGTTGTTCAACTCTTATTATATAATCAACAATTTCTTCTTGACAAGCAGTTTCATCATAAGAAAATGTTATTAAGTTTTTACTTTCATATTTACCTAATTGCATGTAATTTCTAATATCAACATTATTTTTAGTTTTACAATGTTTATAATGTCTTTTTAGATTACTTGTACCAGCACTTTATCCACCACTAAAAAATTTGTCACAAATTTTACATTTTGCTATAATTTATTTTTTATTATTTTCTAAATTTATTTCTATGCTATCAAAAAAATTTCATACATTCGAAGTAAATTTTTTGTTTGATGATTCACTTGGAGTGGAAGAAGATGTACATGCACTATCCATATTTAAATTATTATAAAATATTATCTAAAAACAAAAAAATAAAAATGCAATAAATAGAAATAAAAATATAATAAAAAGGTAAAGATGAAGAATGTTACTAAATTGGATAACCGAAGCAAAAGCCACCAATATTTGAGTAATTGAGTTGCACCACCAATATAGTGAAAAATTAGATCATAAACAACATGAGAGCAAATAAAAAGAATTTTTGAGATGGAGATTGGAGAGTGTGTGGAAAAAAATAAGAAATGTTAGATATTTATAGTGGAATTTTGAATTCCAACGGTCAAATGACCGTTGCACAGTGGTAAAAAAATTAAAGATTGTGAAGTAGGAAGAAAAATGGAGGGGGGAGTGAATGGAAATAATAAAAATTTGAAATTGAGTAGGTGTGAGGTTGGTAGAGTTGGTGGTGTGATTGATTGAGGAGGGGTGTCCGGGTAGGGTGGACAAAAACCTATGAAATCGAAACCAATCGAGAAACCAAACCTAAAAATGAGTTTTTTTGGGTAATGAGTTTGGGGTGGAAGAGGGGGGGTGGGGGATGGGTTGTTGACATTTGGGTAATGAGGTTTTTTTTTTTTTAATAACTAACCACTTTTAATTATAATTATAATATAGGAAATTGTCTCTATAGAGACTCGAGCCCTTAACACATGCTTATTTAAATGTTGAACGCACTTTTTTATTTTAATTTTATATATTACATATAAATTATAATTTTTTCATAAGTTATAACTTATTACTTATTCATAGATTAATTGGTTAAGAATATTTATTTTATATTTAATATATATAAATTATTAATAAAATATTATCTAAAATTTGAAGTCATGATTTTTTTTTTGGAAAGATAAATTTGAATTCATGATTTAGTAGTTAAAATACCATTTTGACCATCTAAAATTTTATATTTGATTATTTGAGGGATGCCACAAAAAAAAATTATATTTTTTAATAGGCCCATCAAGCTCGCCCGTCAAAGGCCCACCAAGCTCGTCCGTCAAGCCCGCCCACCTAAAGTTGGTAAAGCCCGACCTATCAAAGGCCCGCTAAGCTAGGCATGTGGGCTTTATATAAAACTTGAAGCCCAACCCGCCTAGCCCGTTGACCAATCAACGGGCCTCTTAGCCCGACCCGACCCACGAGCTACATTTTGACTAGCAGGATGGCCCGATCGAGCCTGTGACGCCCCAAACCCGGGGGTTCGTTGACTACCCGTCAACCTCGCTGAATACTGCGGAATGCTCCGTGACCGACATTTTCATTTAAAATCGGCCAGAGCTCTCAGACGGAGCTCTACCCAAATACAAAACCTGCATATAACATGTCCCAAACGTTCAATATAATCACAACATTAGTAAAATGTACCACTTAGCTAATAAAACAATACCCATAAACATACCAACTATGAATCCAACTATATCCAATAGTTCTTAGAGTTCAAATGTTTTACTCTTATACAACACATATATTAAATTAGAGAATTCTAATACATGTATAAATCAATGTGCCGCAACCCGCTTTCTTCACAAACCCGGCCCCTAGGACGAGCCGTCTCTCGCACGCTCCCCGTACCCCATAAAAATAGTATCCTCGACAGTGGTGAGCTAATGCTCGCAGGGAATCACCCTAAGTGGGCTACTCTCCACCTGGGCGCAACGCCCAGTAATAAAACACTCATTCAAGTAAATAATCCTACTGAATGTCTAACTTATCAACTCATACCCGAAGTCCTCATCGACTCCTCACACTCACCTGGGGTTTCCTCGTGATGAGAATTTTTATGTTATTTTGCTCTATGACAACCCTCCGACACAGAGAGACAATTAGACTGCCTCCGACGACATTATTTCCATGACTAATCCGATGTGTATATCAATTTGAGCTGCCTCCGACGATTGATATTTTTCTTTAGTATGGACTACTCCTCCGATCATATATTTAGTTTTAGACAACCCTCCAAACCATTTTCTGGGGACCACCTCATGCACCTACCCTATCATCCTAGGGTGTTCCCAAGACATACTCAATGCATGATGTCAATTCCATTACAAACATGTCACACGAAATATATAAACATGCATATATTCACATAAAATTCAATCACACAATCATGTTATGTAATTACGCATTTCATCACATCAAAATTAGCTCACATGGGCTAATGATCAAACACGAGCAATTCTACTTGAATTACTCGACCAAACATATTAATTCACAAAAATTATTTTGAGAACATTGTTTCGGGAATAGTGAAACCCTCGGTTACTATTCTCGGAAAATCACAAATCATCGGTTCAGTTAGTGAACCCGGGTTTCACGGTCATTATCGGCCTTATATATACCAAAGCACCATTTAATACATAAATCAACACACAATTAACCCAAACAGCCCCTACCCACTCTGACCGTGCGTAAACCGCCCTCTAAAAATTACTGAATCACCCGGTCCCAAGCTCGGGGACAGATCAAACGGCCGTTCAAGGCCTCAATCCAACCGAAACATCATAAAACACTTAAATAAAGTGTAAAACTCAAGTAGGATGAAACCCCTACCTCACGTGATTTGTCTAAACTCCCAAATCCTGCATCTAATACGTAGCCTCTCCGCGTAGAGCAGCTTTCCTTCTCGTCCCGAAGACTGCCGACGGTCGGATTTGCCGAAAACTAGAGAGAAGTGGCTCTCTCTAAAACTAAAATGAAAAATCTGCTGCTCCCTGTCCAGCCCCTCTTCTGCCCGTTTTTTATCACTTTTAAATTGGGGAAGACAACACTATTCCCCTATTTTGTCTTTTTCTTCATTTAAAACAATTTCAAAATGCCACCATGTCTTTTCTTTCCCCGCTTTTGATATTCCTACACTATCTCGGCCGTCCATTTTTATTTCATTTACTCATACTAATGACAGACACGAGTACGCATATATGTGACTTTCGTCGCATCAAATTGTTTTACTAAGACCCGACCACTTATGCCTCGAATGTGTAAATTCGACCGCTCCTCACCACGAAATTTTACGTGCTAGCTAGATTTCATGAGACGATTCCAACGGTGAAATCCGTTTTGTCATCCGAGATCTAGAGAATAAATTCCGGATTTTTAACCGAAATTACGATTTTACCCTTTTTCCAAAAATTGGAATTTCTCGGGTCTTACAGAGCCCGTTGGAGATGCTTGAATAGATCCAATCACGTGATACTTTAGTAGATTTGTTTGTAAAAGTGTTATAATTGAATACATTAAAAAAAGTTAAATATATAATATTAAGATGCAAATATTAAGGGATATACAAGTTAAAAAAACACACTGACAACTAGTCCATCTACCCTCTGTTTTTTATTTCAGGCCCTCTTGTTCATTAGAGCATATGGGTGATTTTTTCACAATTCTTGGCCTGAAATTATCTCTTCCATCATTTTTTTTTTCCAGGTCTAGATTTTCTTTTTCAATAAAGTAATTTTTTCCATAGCTATTTGGGTTTGTCTTTGTTTTTTAGTGTTTTTATCGTCGACCTGTTGCGTCATGTTTTATCATCGATTTGTTGCGGCAAGTAATTATATCGTCGACAGTTAGCCTCTTCGTGAGTTTTCGCGTTAACAGTTCAGATGGTAAAGTTCGATATAATAGAATTATCAAATCAAATCTTATTCATTAATATACTACAAATTTAGAATCTTAGGTATTTTAGGTATTTTTGGATTATCAAATGTGTGGGACTTGATCTTATTTTTTTACTATTAACCTCAATATTGTTTCATCCTCTAAATTTTTAATAGATTTTGTGGTTTTATTGATTATTTTGCTAACATAATAAATTTATCTCTTTTTAAAAAAAGAGAAATACAAGTTCAAATGTGAAAGAAAATATAATCATTTATGCACGACTAAATCACAAGAAAGTATATTGATAAAGATATATCATACTCTTTTTCCACATTGTAGGTTTTGTCTTATCAAGTTTTATTGGTAAGATTTTTTTAATGAAAGAATTATAATGATAAAATAATTTAAAGAATATTATACTTTTTTATTAATTTAGTGGGGATTTCCTAATAAAGTTTTAGTAAGATATACTCTTAGGTGGCTTTTATTTTTTTTATTGAATAAAACTTTTTTTTAGTTTAATATTGAATAGTATTTAATAGCATTAAGTATTAAATTATTTGTTTTTTAAAATTGGGTAGTGAGTGAGATGGTAACAGGATCGATTATTTCTGCTCTGCCCAACCCCGCTTACCCCCGCTCTTAATTAGGATAGGCTCGCTTGAACCGTAATGATTTTGAAAGGGCTCGTGGCTTTTATTTTCTCTCAAATCCGGTACTTCTCGCTCGTATATTATTACTCCCGCCTCGCCCGATTATATTTTAAAATATTTTTTATTATTATTTTATTTTATACTCTTAATATAAATAATAATAATAATTAGAATGTTTTTAATAATAATTTATAAAATTATAATATTTTTATTTTTTATGAAATATATTAATTTTAATATAATAAAAATAAAAAATCAAATATAAAAAAATAAAAACAAAAATCAAATGTAAATGGAGTGGGTTTGAGAATTTTCTCATCCCTACCCATCCCCGTTTAATTTTTTAAATGAGACTAAGCCGGAATCAAAACAAACGAGCCGAAACTGGATAGTGCCATTACGCCTCAAACCCTGGGCAAGATCCCCAATAATAATGCCATGCACCCCCTTCTCCTTTGTCAGCGATACGCAGTTTGTCTTGTTTTGGTGGAAAACGACTTTTGCTGAATAGAAAAAACCAAATATTTTCACTTTTTCTATTTAGAACTTTTTTTAAAAATTTCAGCAATAAGTTGTGAAAATTTTAAAAACAAACAGCTTAATGTTAAAAGTTATTCAACTTTCAGTATTAAGTCAAAAAACAAACAACCCCTCATAGTCATCCAAAAAATATTGTAATAATCTTATCCATTTATGAAGACTTATATATAAATGATCATTCATATTCATATTGACATAATCATCTTTCTAATCATCGTTAAATAAGAAAATCTAGTTGGATTTATGCTGACTAATCTGGCCGAGTACGCCGGAATCGCTGGCCGGGCCGGTCCGCCGCTCGACTGTGCTGACTCCTCTGCAAAACAGAAACAATGATCGGGCGGGGCCACCGATCGCCTCTTCGATGCCTAAGTCGCTTTTCCTCGGGGAAGAAAATATCAACTGCTTAGGGAGTGAATTTTCTGTGTAACTTTCACCGGTGGGGTGCCCTGTTATTTATAGTGAGTGATTTTTCCAATTTGATGGTGATACGGACTCTTATTAGACGTGGATTTTCTTTCTTATCGCCGGCTGACACAAGGGATAATTAGAAAGTTAATTTATCGGGAATTATTCTACTTTTATCGCGAGATCTCGATTCAATTTATGTGATATGGGTTTTGGCTGCTATCGCCCTTGGGAGGGAGGAACGACTCCGCTTTGGGCCTCGCGTGGCCCAGCCGCTTTAATCGGGCCTCCTTATAAGTCCCTTTTAATCCTCGCCTCCTGGGGACTTAGAGGTACCGGTGGCCTATTTTAAAACCTATCATGGGCCTGCACTCTCAGTGATTTATACATGGTTGCTCAGGGCTGGTTTGATTAAGGCTTGGTCGCCGCCTAATGTCCTGTGGTAATGATGACTTTTCGACTTTCACGCTTATTGCCTCTAGTTCTTTTAGTTTCTTCTAAGAACATCCTCTGATCGCCGGGCATCAGGTTCCCCCGATATCAGCTTTTTCCTTCTCTCGCAGTTCAAACTTTTCTTGAAACTTGTCTGACCATTGTCTAATTTCTTGAGGTTTTGTAATACCCTTACTGGGTCGCCCTGCTCTGCTCCTAGGACCGCTTACGCCTTTTTCCTTCTCGTCTTTTTCAATGTGTCATGGTATGCTAGGCTAAACAAGTTAGGTTTTTTGTCCAACTTTGCAGTATTCCATGGGTCCGGTCGCCTCCTCTTTCTTTAGGAGTAGAGGGGTGTTCTCTATGGAGTATGGTCCAGGATGGACGGTGCAAGTCTAATCGCTTAGCCACACTGCTTCTTCGAGATGCCCTGTGGGAACCTCCTTCCCCTTGCAAAGGCAAGGATAAATCATGAGATTAAATACCCGCGGGGTCAAATATCCGAGGTCGGGCCGTGCGCAACGCCCGGGCAAAGGTCCTAGCAGGTCAAGCCGTTGTTTGGGGAAATGCAAGACCTATATAGGTCCCCGTTTGGTGTCTAAGTTTGGTCTCCCGACTTATCGAATTCTTATGTCGCTCGCGCCCAAGATTATGGTGCTTTTTTTCGAGGTGGCCTTTTTTTTTGAGAATGACCTCCGCTTTGCTCTACATCCCTTTATAAAAAGGGTTGGCAACATTTCAACGCCCCGCCCTTTCGCCTTCGCCCAACTTCCGAGGTGTTCGCTGTCAAGAGTCAGCCTTGTGTGGATAAGTGGCATGTGTGTTCCCAAAGAGATAGCTCTTCTCCCGGACCTCTTCAACAAGGGGAAGGAAGCCGCGCAGAGGGCTTCTTTATTTATCTAAGCTGCCGAATACCCACCGATCATCTGATCTCCCTTCTTCCCACGTGCATTGGAAGGAATTCCTACTTTTGTCAAGTACGCTGCCGAGTATGATCCCACTTACCAGGAAGACACACTGGGTGTTTCAGCTGTTTGGACCACTCCCGAGAATCTACGTGAGTTTTGCTTTGTTTTAGTTTGGTCTAGTTTTCACAGATTCCAGGGTATCCCTAACGTAGCATTGGTTGTGTGCTCTTCAGATATTCGTCCTGACCTTAGCCCTGAAGACAGGGAGGTGAAGCGGAAGTTAGCCAAGTGTCTTCCGCGTGCTTATTCTGAGCTCATCAGATCGGACATTCCGGGGTCTTCTGGTTCGAATCCTTCCCGACCTTCTACTCTAAGGCCTTCACCTCCATCCGTTATGAAGTTCTCCTCGCGAGGCCTCCCGCGGGTCACCCACTAAGGGAAAGCTCGCCGGGTGGAGAAGCCGTCCAAGGCCTCGGCGGTGAAGCGAAAGTCTTAGGATTCCCTCAAGAAGAGCCATCCGGCTTGGGGTAAAGTCCCAAGGTTGGGAACGTCTTCTTCATCACCCTCTGTCCGTGTCCAAGTGCAAGGGCGAGCATTGCCATCTCCAAATCGGCGTCAGAGCGCCGAAGCTCGCAGCCTCCAGTCAAGGCCTCGCCGCAAAGGTCAAAGATTCCTGGGGAGAAGGCTCGAGCCCGTCGGAGGCCATGCCTATCTCGCCTTGGAGTCCCTCCCGCTGCAAAGCGCCGAGCCTCCCCGTGCGCCGGAAGACTTAGGGAGGGAGCGCCTTGAAGCTGATGGAGATGAGGATTCCTGGCTCTCCAATGCGGAGCTTGCTGCTGGCGGGATCTCATCCATCCTCAGGGATTCTGACCTCAAGAGGTCGGATGCTCCTACCTGTTGAGGAGGCTTTGGCTCTATCACTCCAAGGGGTCGCCTCCGTAAGTTCCCGTGTCTTTTGTCTGCCTTCATCTTGGTTTTGAATTGTGCATTGACTCTATGTTGTGTATTGGAAGGCAGCTACCCATTTGAAAAGTTTGGCGAAAAGGGCCAGTCTGAACTAGGGTCGTGCCAAAGCCGCCAGAGCTTATAAAGCTAAAGTGGCTTCTCTTACCTCTGAGCGGGCTGAACTGCGAGCTCGGATGCAAAATATGACGGAGGAAGCCTTGAAGCTCAAGTCCGACCTAAGACATACTTCGACGGCGCGAGCGCGAGCCGAGGGGGCGTAGAAGAGTAAGGCCCGAAGGCTTGGTGAGCCGCTGCTGGCGTACAGCTTCAGGAGGTCGTGATAGGCCGCAGACGCCTGGGAATGAGCTGCGGTGGTCAGGATGGACCGCAGACCGCCTAATGAGCTGGGCGGGTAGCCAGGGATGAGCTGCAAACTGCCCAGAATGAGCTGCGAGTAGTCAGGGAAGAGCTGCAAGTTGCTAGAGATGAGCTACTCAATAAAGCAGTGATGCTAGACCGAACCCGCTGCGAAGCTTCCGAGGCTAAGAGCTCTATTGAACGCTTGACCGATAAGTGTCATGCGCATAAGGACCCCAGAGGCGTGAAGTTCTTCTCATTCAGAGGACGAGCGAAGCAGCAAGCTCGGGAGGGACGAGGCCTCGCACTCGCGGGCTTTTGGATGACTCTTGCTTTCCCGTATGAGGGTTACACGCCCACCCGGCTCGACCTAATTCCATATTCCCACGACGAGGAGGCGTAAGAGTCCTTTTCTGATTGCTCCGGGAGCCGCCTCGCCTCCTGGGCCAAGGCCCGCTCCCCTTCTTCACCTTCTGCTCCTAACTCCGCGTCTGACGTCTGAGCCTCCTTGTACAATTCTGCTTGTTTTTTGTCAACCTTGGGCTTTGAACCCGGGATAAATGTAATGTTGTTCTTGGCTTTGATACTTAATGAATACCTAATTTTCTATCTCCTCGCTTCCCCTAATCAGGTTCCTCAGGCCGCCCGCTGAGTCGACCCGGCTCCTTGGTTACGTGCCTTAGTCGAATGGTCGAGGTCTTAAAATTGAGCCGCTTAAGGCCCGTGGCTAATCAGCCTCGAGCCGAACTAGCCCCCGGGCCAAGCAAGGCCTTAGCCGAGCAGCCAGTTTCGAACGATGAGTCACGAGGCTCCGGTTAATCGCCTCGAGCCGAACTGCCCCGGGCTATGGCGCCTTAGTTGGGCAAATGGGTGTCAACGCCGAGCTACCGAGGCTCCGCTACACCGCCTTAGCCGAACTCGATCCTAGGGCTACAAGGACTTACTGAGAAGCCGAGCTCTCAATGCCGAGCCGGTCGAGGCCCTGGCTAATCACCAGCCGAACTGCCCTCCTAGGCTACATGGCCTTTTCTAAGCGCTTGAGCTCGAAAAACCGAGCTGTTGAGGCCCGTGGCTAATCCGCCTATGCTAAACCCGGCTCCCCGCTATACGGGCTCATTGAAAGGCCGAGTTTCAAAACCGAGCCGAGGCCCGGCTAATCCGCCAGGCCGAATCGCTCCGCGGCTATATGGCCTTTTGTTAGACAGTTGAGCTCTTAAAAACTGAGTTGTTGAGGCTCCGTTGGTTAATTTGCCTGAGTTGAACTAGCTCCTGGGCTACAAGGCCTTAGTTGAGCAGTCGAGCTCTTGAATGCTGAGTTGTTGAGGCTCCGTGGGCTTATCTGCCTGAGCTGAACTGGCTCCTAGGCTACAAGGCCTTAGTTGAGCAGTCAAGCTCTTGAATGCTAAGCCGCCGAGGCCCGCGGGGCTTATCTCGCCCGAGCCGAATCACCCCGGGTTACAAGGCCTTGGGCTGAGCAACAGCCGTTAAATGTTGAGCCGCGAGGCCTGCGGGCTAATATACCCGAGCCTAACTGGCCCCGGGCTGGCATGGCCTTTGGAGCAAACTTGAGCTCTCAAAAACCGAGTTGCCGGGAGGCTTCGCAGAGCTAATCCGCCCGCTTGAACCGGGGCCACGCGCTATATGGCCTTTCGAGCAACTGAGCTCGAAAACTAAGTCAGCGAGGCTCGTAGGCTAATCTACCTAAGCTGAACCGCCTTCATGGGCCACAAGGCCTTAGCTGAGTCAGGCTGAGGCCCGCTGGCTTATCCGCCGAGCCGAACCGGCTTCTAGGGGCTACAAGGCCTTAGCCGAAAGCAAATGGCTCAACGCCGGTCAGTTGAGGCTTCGGGCTTATCTCGCCTCGAGCCGGGACCGGCTCCTAGGCCACAAGGCCTTAGTTAAGCAAAGCCTGAGCCTTGAATGCCGAAAGGTTAAGGCTCCGCGGGCTAATCCACATGAGCTCAACCGTCTGGGCTACATGGCCTTTCTCGAGTAGCGCCGAGTCCCCGAAAATTGAGCCGAGGCCCGCGGCTAACTCGCTGAGCTAAACTGGGCTACGCGCTGTGGCCTTTTTCTCGGAAAGCGCTTGAGCTCTCGAAACTCGAGTCACAGGCTCCATGGGCTAATTTGCCCGAGCTAAACCGACTCTCGGGCCAAGGCCTTAGTTGAGCAACTTGAGCCTCAATGCTTAGCCGCCGAGGCTTCGGGCTAATATGCCCGAGTTAAACTAGCCCTCGCCATAAGGCCTTAGTCGAGCAAATGAGCTCTTGAATGCCGAGTCACGAAAGCCCAGGCTAATCCGCCTCGGAGCTAAACTGGCTCATGGGTTACAAGGCCTTAGTTGAGCAAACGTAGCCTTCAAAACCGAGCTATCGAGGCCCGCGGCTAATCCGCCTATGTCGAACCGGCTCCGCTGGGCCATATGGCCTTTGTTGAGCAAATCCTCAGCGACGTGGGTCCCCGTGGCTACATTGCCGCCGATTTGACTTCCTTCTGAAAGGCGCAGCTTTAATGCCGCTTATGGAGGTAATTGGAACGGATTATGGACTTCGAAAGCTCCCGCTTCCTTACAAATTGCGACTCCAGGATGTTGCTCATGCTTCGAACCTTCTTCCCTTTTAGGCGAATTGGAACTGCGCACGACGGCGCGTCAAGGCTTCGTCGCCACATGTGAGGCCCACCCGGAGATCTTGAGTCAAGGCTTCGTCTGATGGTCTTCGCTTGTGTGGAGTGGTGTTTTTCCCTAGTTCCCTCCTTTAAAGTTACATGGTCGTGCTAGTGGAATGCATCCGGGAGGGCTGCGGTACTATCGTTTCGCACCCTGGGTTACAACGAGCGGGGGGCAAGGGCTGTATCAAGCTTCTAATGTTCCTCCCGAGTATCATTCACAAGGCCCTCTCCGGGGGTAAGTAAGGCTCGCGGTCCCCTCCGGGCTCCTACCGTGGATTATGCTTCTCTATTTACCTCCCTGGAGGGCCAAGTGTGGCCGTCTGAAATGAGACAGGGCCTTCGCCTGTCGCACTTCCTCGCAAGGCCAGATTCGTCTCATGAAATGTCGAATTCCCTTTATCAAGCGCTGGTCGGTGAGACGGAGTGCCCCACCCACTCCTTTCCGTGTTAGCATGTATTGTTCTAACGCGCTCCGGAGGCCTACCGTCCACCCCGCCCGGTCGGTCTTGCATCCCAGAGTGACGTATTGCTTCCCGCCATGCTCGAACTTATACCTACCGCCATCGGTAGATCGCCTTGATTTGTAAAGGAACCCGCTGCCGCTTCCCGCCAGGTTCCGGAAGTTGAACACCTAAACTGATGGATGCTTTTTCGAACAAACCGGCCGGAGCGTGCTGGGGATCACTGGGCACCCACCGTCTCGGGGATTGACTCTTCGCAAAACAGAAACAAAAGGATCGCAGGCCCGCCTCGTTGTCTCTCTCGATGCCTAAGAGTTCTTTCCGAGTGTGGTTAAAAAAGATCAATCGCAGTGAGTCGAATTTTCTGCACCTTCACGCCAAATGCGCGTAATTTCCATTATTTATAAAGCGTGATTTTCCCCACTCACGGTGATAATGGACTCTCTTATCGGATGCGATTTTCTTTCCTTATCGCCGCCGATTAATAAGCATAATTAAAAGCGCTATTGGGAATTATTCTACTTTATTGGTGGAGATTTGATTCATTTATGATATGGGTTTTTTAGGCTACAAGCACGTCCTTAGACTTAGGAGGGAGGAAACAGCTCCCGTTTGGGCCTCGCGCCGTGGGCTGGGTCAGCTTTATCGGGCCTCTTATGCTCTCTTTAATCCCGCTCCTGACTCGAGCGGGCCTCAGTGCCTATTTTTAAACCCTATCACTAGTAATTGAACAATTTATTTCCTGTTACATAAGAAAATCTAACGATTTATTTCCCCCGTGTGTTTATTTTTAAAAAATTTATATAAAAATGATTATTTATTATTTTTTGAAACATAAAAATGTCTCATTTAACTATTTAGAAGAGAAGTAAGTGTTAGTAGATAGGAGTCTCCAATATGCCAGGTTGAGCCGCCCAACCCTGTATACTAAGACCTATGGCCCAACTCAAGTTGGGTCGGGCCAATAGGCCCTTAATCGATCAATAGGCCAGGTTTTGTATTTTGTTAAGGTCCACGAGTCTTGTATTAGACAAGTCTAATAGACTCAAGATGAGTTGGCTTGCTCAACCAAGAATTAAATCCATATTTTTTTATTTTAATCTTTCCATCTAACTTAAAATTTAATACACCTACTAAGTTATTCCTTTATTTAACTTATATAATAAATTTTGAATAAAAATATATATTATAAATAAATTTTTACATTATGTATTTTAAAAAAATTACATAGTGATCATGAGCTTCAGATGAGCCTAAAGGCCCAAAGCCCCACTCTTCTAAAAATGGTCGAGACTCGAATCCTTGACTTTACCCTATCGGATCGAACCTAAAACGAGCCTCGAACTTTTTTAAACCCCTACACAGCAATGGAAGATGGATGAAACATCCAAAATATGTGAATATTTTCATGAGAGAAGCCTACCGACCTTTTTACCAAATGGGCGCACAACATGGACATATCAATGGATCTAGTCCCCTCAAAATGCGCAAACAGCCGTGATTTATCCGACCATTAACTTTGGGCACTTCAAGACCCACTAGACACTGAGCACGTGAATCGACCTGCATTTCCACTAAGCATAAACAAAAATGGACATTTAAGTATCCAAGCTGCTACTAACAAAGAGGTTTTACATATGTACAAATGTTATGGCCATAAATCATCCATTAGGAGGAGATATCGGTTTATTTTCAAGGCACGTCCATGACTAAAATGGAAGATAATTAAATGTGGGTCTCAAGGAATGTGCTAGGACAGGCTGCCGGCACCATAGATCATCGTCCAACACATGTTCCGCCGGAGTGACTGGATTCCCCTGACACCGCACAAACAGCATCCCAACCTGTTCGACAAACACTTGCATCTCATAATACTACTACCGCCCACGAAATCAAAAGCGAGCCGTTGTCTTTTTGGAACACGGGAGAACGCCTGCTGGCGTTATCTAAAAACTGCTTTTGCTCCCGACTTAAGATTTCTATGTTTTTCATAACAAAATAAACTGAGAATCAAACGTGTTGTGTTATCTATGTTTTCCTTGTTCTTCTTGTTTTTCAAAACAAAAAACGGATTTCAAAAACTATAAATAAACAGGCCCTTAATCATTGTCGTTGCTAAGAATCCATTTGATGGTGATTTTAACATGCATTTCTAACCTTTATAGCACTTGAAAACTTCTATGAGAAGAATTATTTTCAAGTGTTAGAAAAATTTGTTCCCTGAATTTAGTGTTTTCTATGTTCTTCATGTTTTTTAGAACAAACAACAGTTTTCAACTGAAATAATCATTATTGTTGCTAAGAATCCATTTGATAGTGATTTTAACATGCATTTCTAACCTTTCTAGCACTTGAAAACTTGTATGAGAATAATTATTTTCAAGTGTTAGAAAAATTAAAAATCACTATCAGTTCTTGTTTAGTGTTTTCTATGTTCTCCATGTTTTTCAAAACAAAAACACTGTGAATCAGATGTGTTATCTGTCTTCTTTTGCTTCTCCTTGCTTTTCAAAACAAAAAACAATTTTCAAAAACTATAAACAAAGAGGCCCTTAATCATTGTTGTTGCTAAGAATCCATTTGATAGTGATTTTAACATGCATTTCTAACATTTTTAGCACTTGAAAGCTTCTACCAGTAGAATTATTTTGTGTTGGAAAAATTAAAAATCACTATCAAACAAACTCTCATTAAACGAGAATGAACACAAACCTTGGTTAGATGGGACATGGCCATGGCGTCGTGCCCTGCTCCACTCATCAGCACAGGCACATCGTCCCTGATCTCGCCTGCCATCCTTTTGAGCGCGGAGTATGTTGCAGACTTCAGCTGAGTACTTAATTCCGCATCACAGATCACAGCATTTGCATCATGCTGAAATGGAACACAACAATATAGGTTATTAATCATACAGGTGATGGAATGTTAAAAGGCATGATATTCATATCAAACCCAACCAGCAAACTTGAGCTTTAGGAGAGTTGATCATTTAAAATCAAGGAAATGCAGAATTTGGAGAAGTTTCTCACCTTTCGCTCAATGGTGCAAGAAACAGCACGCCTCTCGCATATTTGATACATTCGATTGGATAACTCATAAAGGATGGCCTCACGTCCTGTGTCATCAATTGCACGTAAATCTACTGTAAATGTTACCTGCAATGAGGAGTTTCATTAAGCAACAAATTATAAAGAAACTCTCCTCTGGTATCTGGACAAGAAAATCTTGCCTGTCCTGGAATCACATTGCTCGCACTTGGCCAGGATGATATCTCTCCAACAGTACAGACCAGGGAACCGGAAAGAGATTCAAAACCATTGCATTGACCATCATACGACAGAAAGTCCTTGGGATGTTTGCAAAGGCTTTCCAATAGAACAATTAGTTCAGCAGCAGCAGCCATGGGATCCCTACGCATTGACATCGGGACTGTTCCAGCATGCCCCTGTGAACCTCTCACTGTTACCTGCAACATGAATGCAGCTTAGACATGTTAACTCGGAAAGAACTTAAGTTTTAACAAAACCGTTCAGGATCATGAAAAACATGCTATTAGATGGTGTTGCTGACTGGCCACTAAAAATTCATATGATCAGCCGATTGATTTATATTATTTAGCTTGTCTCTATATGCAGATCGAATCCCCCTATTGCAATAACTTCATGGATTAGCGTGGTTCAACTCAACATATATGCTACTGTATCAAAAATGAGTCCAAAATCTAAAAGTCAACACAGAGCAAATACCTTTAGTCGTGTCTGTCCGGCTATGCCTTTCACCACACCCAGAGGAAGACCAATCCCTTCTAATACAGGTCCTTGTTCAATGTGAACCTGCAGATGGAACCAATAGAGAAGTCTAATAAGCATTTAAATTTACAGTCTAAAATAATTCAGTTCCATAATGGACTCACAACTCTGCAATACAGTCAGCACTGATCAAGATACCTCAACATAACCCCAAACAGACTTCGGGTCATACTTCAGTTGAGACAATGTTTCCTCCGTAACTTCAATAGAGTTATCCATGAGAGCATTTTGCACTGTCACACCACTGAACAAGGATTGTGCATAAATATATAGAGAACAAACAGTGTAACAAATATACACAACTTAAGTCACAGGATGAAAACCTCTTATCGGATATCTGCAAGGCCGATGCTGGTAAAATACCAGCTATGGCTGCACTTCCTAAAAAGGTGGACTGAAACCTAACTCCCTCCTCATCACTAAATGCAATCACCTTGAAGGTTCAAGAGAAACAACATGATATCGATAATTAGAACCACTTCAAAACCTCAAGTTCAAGTTTCTGGAAGCAATTTCCAGTCCATTATATTGTTTACAACTTGTGAAGCACAAAAGCCTTCCAATTTCAAAGGATTGCATTTATGTTGGTTTTATTGGACAATAATAATAATGAGATCATGCAAGGCACCAGACAAGAAAATTTTCAACAAATGATACCAATAAAGCTAGAAGTCCACACACCTCAATTGGCCGCCTCAGCTTTTGTAACTTGCCAGTGATTTTCAGAACCTTCAACACAGATATTGCAGAAATTATGCCTAGTGACCCATCAAATATTCCAGCATCAACAACCGTATCCTATTCAAAATATGAAGAACTGTCAACTAAGTATCCACATGCTACACTTTTGTTAGCAAGTCAAATGGGAAAAGTAAAATAGAAACTATATTACAACTAAGATGAGTGTGAAGCATCACCGAATGAGAACCAATTAACAAAGCATCAGCACTTGGATTCATTCCCTCAACTCGACCATATGTATATTACCAATTTGGTCCATCCACCTGGAAATGAGCGCTTGTAGTGTTAATCTTGTTTATAAAACACCAACTCAGAAACAAAAGATGGAATACTAACGTTCTCAAACCGGCATCCTCCATCCATTTTCGTATAAGATTTCCTGCCCTTATAGATGCTGGACTCAAGAAGGTCCGCTCAAGATAGCCATCAGCATCACTTACCTGTCAAATCAGACAAACAATAACATTAACATTTTCAAATTCTCCTGACTAATGTGAATCAAACAAAAAAAAAATTGAGAATCGGACAGAAACATTCATCTTAGTTTTGGCAAACAAGTGATGAAAATTTTCAATTAATAATCTACAACTGATTCAATCAAAAGTAACAACTTTGCTAATCACTGATGGGATTTTGCTTAAGTACCTTTCCAAGTTCATAAAGCCTTGCCACCGCCTCCTCCCGTAGAACTTCTGGGAATAAATCACTGTTTGGCCTACACCGTACTTCAGTGTAACACACCTTAATAAATGTCATAGAATCTAGCATTGCAATTGAAACAAGTACGCATGTATGCCCGCAAGCGCTGGAAACACCAAAAGATGGGTCCAAAAAGGTACATTTTCATCATTTGCATATTACCACCACCACCAGCAACAACAACAATAAAAGTAATATTTATAATGATGCTAAAGAAACTAAATTATAGAATTGAAAGCATGTAGGCCACCCCAGCTTACAAAAAACCTACAATACCCTTACCCCTTGTCCTCTTCAACACGACCAGGAAATTATGTACTTTTACAAGACAACTCATCAGAAAGTTATTACTTAATTCAGTTTTTAATCCTCTTGGCAGTTTGTTCCTATACACAATAAACTCAAACTCATCTCAAAGTTTTTCCATAGCCATGGCCCATGTCTAAATCCAAGACCCCTGTGCTGGTGCATGTTCATCTTTGCATATCAAGGAATTTGAGTACAGAAAAAAATTTATGCAAATGAGGAAAAATACTGCGACACACAAAAAAGGGGCAAAAATGTAGGAGAAAAAAAATTTTAAAAAATAAAATTATAGAATAGATCCAGCACACAAGATCGGTATCATGTGAATGTCAATGATCAATAAAAAGGAAAAATTAATCTTTCAACTGAATTAATCCGGAAGTCACATGTTCGAGATCTGAAATAATTGTTTCGGGAGGTGTACTTGCTCTGTTTGGTTGCCGATAAAACAGAGCCAAAAAAATAATAGAAAAGAAAAGAAAAGAAAGAAAGAATACTAGAACCAAGCATGCAACCATCCGCTTACTTCAGTCGATTTCCATATCAAACCTTTTTATTTTTCACAAATGAAATCCTACAATTTCTTTTCTTTCTGATTCCAGTCTTTTCTCAGCAACCAAACAGATTGTGAAAGAGAACTGGAACCGGTAACTAAAAATGAAAGAATAAAAGAGAAAAACAAACTTACCAGTAATAATATGAGCAGAAGCAAGGAAAGCCAGCAGAGAAAGCGCAAACCCGAGAGAGAAAATGGACGATGAGGATGCGACGGCGACAATCCCTCCATCATTCGAGGCTTCGAGGATTCTCCTCACAGATGAACTCAGACATGGCTGCGCCCCGAATACCTCCACCTCCGCCCCGCCGCCGCCGCCACCACTCGCCGCCACGGTCACCACCTCCACACAATATCAATACCACAGCTGTCCACAAATGCTCTGGAATTCACCGGTTTTACAGATCACAGACTCGTGCCGTTTTGGCTCTCTCTCGTTACTGATTGTGGACCCACACGTGACACCCCTGACACCATCTCCAAAAAGAAAAAAAAAACAAAGAAATTAGTTTAAAATGGACAAATTTAAAGTTATTTTACCAAAGTAATTTTGAAAATCTCACATTTCAAACCAAAATATTCATGAAAATTAATAACATCGTGAGATGGTGAAGTTCGAGTTAGACAATACAGTTATATTTTGGCGATGTAGCTTTATTATTTTTATAGCTTTTTTAGCCAGATAATGATAATATTGATAATGATATAATTTACTGGCATTTTCGTTCTTTCGAACTATCATATGATGATTAAACTTATTTAACATTTTGTCTCATCAATACATTATAACGGTCATTTTTATCCAAAATGATATATTTTTAGACTTTGTTTTGCTTTTTAAAAAAAATGCTAGGGCACATTTGTTTACTATTTTCGAAAACCGTTATTTAGTTTAAAAATAAAGAGAATAAGAAATAAAAATAACAAAGATAACATGTTTGGTTTCCATTTTTATTCTAAAAAACACATAAACATTAAATTTAGATAACACAATAAATTTTAAAACACCAATATTGTGTCATCATGTTTTCAAAGCCTATTTTTAGTAATGGGGCTTTTAAGCACACGAATCAAATAAAACCCTTAGATTTGTTTGCCTTTATTTTTTTCATGTTTTTACGGCGTGGTTTTATCATCAACTGGTTACGCACTAATGCACTACGTCGTCAATAATTGGGCTTTTTTCATTTTCGCTTTTAGTGTTGTTTCCATTCATACGACAAAATTCCGATACAAAATCATCAAATCAAATTTTATTCATCATATACGGAATCTTAAGTATTTTAGGTATTTTTGAATTATTAAATATGTAGACCTTGAGATGATCATTTTTGCTATTAACCTGTATGTTGTGTCATCTTCTAAAAATTTTAACACTTTTAATTTTATGTTTCTATCGATTATATTAATAACCTAAATCAATAAAATTATCTATTTTCAAACAAAAAACACCCTTCGATTTACGCATATTTTGTGGATTCACATCTTTTAAACTATAATCCCAAAAAAAAAACCTAAAACTTCAAAAGCCCACGTGGCAACGTTTATGGCTTTTTCTACTAATTTGAATTATTGGTATATAATCACTTTTAACTTTTTTTCTTCCACTTAAAATTTCGTTATGGCATGGTCAAGCTTTAATATTATAGTTACAAAGGATCACGTCTCACTATAAATGTAAATGTAATATTCAATCACATAAAGATAATAAAAATATCAAATAATAATATTTAATTTAAATTATTATGAAAATAAAAAATAAATAAACAAGAATACAACTGGATGTGGGCCACGTTCATGTGGCCTTGTCCCACATAAATTCTTTTTGTTGGTAAGGATGAAAATTGTTTTGTATAATTATTAAATAGGATAAAAGTAGAAAAAAAATTTAAACGAAACTTATACTATTTGGGTTATTTGATTAAAAGAGCTTATGAAAACCTACTTATAATTATGAAGCTATTGTATCCCTCTCCTAATTCTAAAAACTCTAGTTTCATTTTTTCTTAATTTTTGTAAATATTTTTTGCCTGATATCATTCATATATATATATATTTATATATATATATATATATATATATATATATTTATTTATTTATTTATTTATTATTTTCTTTTTTAATAAAATAGTTATTTCACATATTTCTAGGTTTTCATTTGTTTTTTTGTAATTTACACATCGCCTTGGGCACGACGCGAGGTCATTACCGCCTTGATACTATAGGGATTTGAATTTCCACGAACATAGCGAGCAGAGCAGTTGTCACGCCCCTTTCTCCGAATCCCGGCCCGAATCTGACATGGATCCGAATCCAAAGTCCGGGGCGCGAGACGATCTATACTATATACTATACTTTACTCGACTCCTATCAATTGCTCTTTCGGGAACAGACCAGACGGTCGGGTGCACAACAATTTCGCATCAACAAAAATCATTCAGACATATACAAAAGCAACTACCACCTGAAACGATGTCCATCACAATTTATACACATATACGGAGTCCCATTACTTATACAATTACTTATATATGTACATATTTAATAGTGTTCAACATTTACATTGTTTCAAAAAGAAACAAAAAGACTTATACAATATACCAAAATCTTCCACCTAATTTCTCTATCGAGCGTTGGATTCTCAAACACATGATGTGGATCGACTCAGACTTGCTTTCTCTCTTTCTCCTCGGGTGACTCATACGACAACACCCGTCTAAGCTTTACGCTTAGTGGGAACATAAGCATGGACAACCACCAATGGCGACTGTCACAAGCTTATACATATGCATTATATATATCTAAACATGTTTCTATAACTTTAATTTCTTATCATCTTATATTCCTATTGCATGTCAATCTTTTTCTATTACACGCTCTATGCCTTTTAAGACCTCCTTATTTTATAATTTTTCTGTATTCCTATTTCGAGTACTTTACATATTCCTATACTTGTCATGTGTTAATCTTTCACACTTGTTATATGTCTTTTTCAATGTTCCTATTCTTGTCAAGTTACATAGCATGTCTCTAGTCTATATCTTTTCATCTTTCTGCCTCTAAGGATTTATTTCCTCATTCTTTCACTTTCATACTCAGATTATCAGATACTTTCCTATTATAGGTGTTCATCTTGTACTGGTCTATATCCCAAGGTCTCGTACTATTCCTACTTTTCTTGTGTTTTATACCTATTTTCATATCGTTATAATGTACTTTATTCTTGTAATCGTTCAGAGCTTTCATCGTGATAAAGAAGGTTATGCTTTCTCATATCATATCGTATTATATACTTTTCATACATTTCTTTGTGTATACTTTTCCTTTTCTTTACTTTCATGTCTCCGCAAATACCTTGTGGCGATTCGTGAAATAACTGAGTGTACCCGAAGGTACTATCACTGTACGAGACAGTGATCTCTCTCTGTTAATACCCGAAGGTATCATCACTGTACGAGACAGTGACCTATGTCATATGCTATCTGTACCCGAAGGTACTATCACTGTACGAGGCAGTGATTTCTATCTATTGTGGTGACCCTTGCGGGGCCACCTGATCCAAACGGGATCTATATCATCACCCAAACCCGGGCCTCACATTCGTCTATGAATATGTCGCAAAGAATCGTATCTTCCCTATAAGCATGCCTATCTATCCCTCTACTGCGTCCTAAGCGCATAACTCATTTTATTACATCTTCACATATTATCTCATGCGCACGAATAACTATCGTTATCATATTTTGCTTACGATATACCATCGCTACTTTACTCCGTATTAATTCTCATATCCGTAGTTTCATATTCGATTCCTCATATATCTATATATTACATATAGTCATATCTCTTTTATATCATTTATACATTTCTATCATGATTTAGCTATTCTTGTAATTTCTATATTCCTATTATGTGCTTTTACTCATTCACATTTTCATATATGTACCTATCATTTATGTACATGTTCTCATTCCTACGCCATTATCTTTCGTTTATCTCTATCGTTTTATCATTTATGTCTTTCTATCATATGCCCAGCATGCTCCATCTTATTCGTTTATGTATGACAATCATATGTTTACATCATATAAGCTTATATTCATATGTGCCTATCATTCGTGTACTTTAGACTATCATATCTTATGACATGTTCTATCCTATCTTATCATATCTTATGACTTATACCTATCATATTCATGTTTTCTTGGACACATCTATACATATTGCATTTTCTTTATTTTCCTTGTTTCATAGCTATTACATATAGCACTTCATATTTTTATATAGTATGATGTGTATGAAATCACACATCATTCATATATTCTTATTCCTCTATGAATCTAGTTTACTTAGGAATTGGAATCAATCCAATCGGATCATCCAAACTAAAGTTACAAGATTTTCACGCCAACTAGTCATTTTACCGTTTTTTCTAGTGACGCTTCGATTACTCATTTTTCCTGTGGGTCTTAACTATATTTGAAACTATGTCCTTATACTCTATTTAAATCTAAGGTGCTAAGGGTTCATTCCAACTTGAATCACCTAATTCGAGCAATCGAACTCGCTTACATCCGAAACAACCCTGACTTCTCTATGTTCACCACCGAAACCGAGTTTGGTTTGGTACACATGGTCCCACTTCGAGTGGATTTTTGGGCCACTTAGAGTCATAATTTGATGATGTATATTTCTATATGGATGGTTTTCCTTGAAGTCTATTTTAATTAGCCACTTGAATCACTCAAATCGGATAAGAAATGAGCAAAATATGGCCAAATATTGAAAACTCGTCGAACAAAAATAGGAATGTAGCGTGACTGGTATGCCCAATATGTAATTTCGCATGTTGGCCAAAAATGACCAGAACACAAGATGTACCGGTACATGTTCAAGGTGTACCGGTACATGTCACGACAATTGCCCAGAATGTGTGTTTTTCACCCATTTTTCCATATTTTTGAACCCCAATCAACTCTATACCTCATGAACACTTCAAGACCACTTTAAATTCATCTTATGATCACTTTTCTACTCAAATCCTCTTTCAATTACATATATTTCTTCAAAATCTTCCATGAATTTTCCCCCACACAACTCTAATATGGGTCACAACCCATACTCAAGTCAAACTCAAGGATTTGTTAGGGTTTATTCTAAACCCTAGCTCAATTACTTACTATTAACCATGAATTCATCCTTAAAGGGAGGATTCTATACTTTGCTTGTACTCTTTAAGGCTCTTATTCACCTTACTTTCCATGATTATTGGTTTAGAATGAAACCCTAGCAAAAACCCTAGGTTTGGAGACAACTAATGACCATACAATTGCATGGAAAACAATTCAAAGCTTTAAAAGCCCATGTAGTTCCATACAAAATCCAAAGTTCCATACCTTGTTGATCTTGGCTTCTCTCTTCTCTTCTCTTCTTCTCTTCTTCTTCTTCCCCTTCCTCTTCTTCTCTCTTTTCCTCCTTCTCTCTACGGTTCTCTCTCTCAAAATGAGACCAAATTATCTATCCATGGGTTTGTTAAGGCCATGTTTGGCCAAAACAATAAAAACCCATTTTTGGCTTCTTTTCCCATTTTTGCACTTAAGCCCTTCCATTCTTTTATTATTACTTATTCTTTTCTTTTCTAATTGTCTTGAATCCCATAACTTATTAAATTTCTACTAACCATCTTTTTCATTTTACGACAATTAAATCCTAAAGGTAAATGACTAATTTACCCGGGCCTCCATTATTAATTCCGGGGTTCTTATTTTATTTCCTGAAATTCCTATTTAACTTTTAATATACTCTAAACAAGTCCGAAAACTGCTAGGGTATATTTCGGGATGTTAAGACACAGACATACAAAAACAATCAATAAAGTTACTGGATATAGTTCGACCATGCCCTGTGGATCTCGTCTCGATTGATCTCAATAAAATTATTTCGGCAGCATTGCCTCACCCTCCAAGCCTTCTACCGTATTCCCCAATGCTAGAACGAGAAGAGAGAGTGACTCTCTTCGTGCTCTCCTTTGGACGGTTGCCTCTAGGGTTTTTTTTCCTTTTCTTAGAGGTTATCCAACATGGCATATAAATAGGCTGCGGTAGGGACCTAAAGGCAAATAAGATTTCGGGCTCCTAATGTAAATATATGAACTTATGTACATTAATTATAATTTACTCCACTAAATAATCATAATTACACTCCCTCACTTATTCGAAAGTATAATTTGAGCCCTTTGTTATTAAATACTTATTAATCTCCCCACGTTAAGATTACATATACCCGCGACAAATTAAATTACCGATGCTTTATTTAATCAACATCTCGATAATCACCTTGAGACCTTCATACTTTAACTTATTTCTGCTATATCGGATTAAAAATCCACCTGCAGGGTTTGACATAATCAAAACTTATAAGTATTCTCAAGGGGGTATCATCAATCCAATTAGCAGGACGTGGATTCCGTTAATAATTAATATTCACTATACATTTAATGCAGTTATCCAACTCACCAAGATTATTAATCTATAAAGATCTCACTCTTTACCAATCAAAATAACCAACAATAAATGCACGTGTCTATTAATTATCTCAAGATTAAGAGTAATAGTATTCATGATAACCATGAGGTATTAATTATTTTATGTGTCAATATAAACTAATTACCCCAAGTTGGTCCCGTTCAATACACACGAGCGCATTTCAGGGCACAAGCGTTGAACTAGTTTCATCTCGAGTTACACTGCACTCATCGTCTTATGCTACAATCTTACCAATGGTGTGTCAAATTCCATTTAAACTGTGAACCAATAGCTTATATTCCACGAGAACCGATGATTTGATCTTTTGTGCGTAAGCCGAACTCTACACATCAAATCATCTACTATGTAGAATAAAAGACACACATGCATGATATTTAAATGCAAACAAAGCTCATGTAGATTCTCATTGAAATGATATAACAAAATTTTATTAAAATAAAATAAACATCCATAACAATAAAATGGTTTTTGGTATATATAGCCCTAACAATCTCCCACTTAGACTCAAAGCCACGATGCCACACATCTCACTCCCATTCCCCATGCCTATCGTCCCCTTTACTGTAAGCTCTTGTAAAGGATCTCACAGTTAAGTTCGCTGATGCTATCTAGTCACCACTATATCTCCTCTGCAATACACATTCTTAATCGTGATGATATTTGCGCAATGTGCTCCCTTCTTAGCGGGTCCTAGGTTCCTTTGAGCTAGCAATCTGTCCACTATTATCACACTGGGTGTAATAGGCAATTGCATCGAAGGAACCACTCTTAGATCCAACAAGAAGTTTCTAAGCCAAAATGCCTCCTTGGCTGCCTCTAAGGCTGCCACATATTCGGCCTCCATTGTGGAATCAACAATGCAAGATTTCTTGATACTCCTTCAACTTATGGCTCTACTCCCTAAGGTAAACACATAACCAGAGGTAGACTTTCTGGAATCTTTATCTAACTGGAAGTCTAAGTCTGTATACCCTAAAGGTACTAGACTGTATGCCTGGTAAACTAACATATAATCTCTAGTCCTTTTCAGGTACTTGATTATATGTTTTACCGATGTCCAATGTTCTTGCCCAGGGTTAGACTGATATCTGCTAACCATGCCAACAGCAAAGCAGATGTCAAGTCTAGTGCAAAGCATTGCATACATAAGGCTTCCTACTGCAGATGCATAAGAAACTACTTTCATATTCTCTATCTCATCAAGTGTTTTGGGACATTGATCCTTGGATAGAGTGATTCCATGTTTGAAAGGAAGAAAACCTTTCTTGGAATCCTATATGCTAAAACAGTTAGAATCTTATCAATATAAGTAATATGGATAGCCCAACATTCTTTTGCTTCACATCCCACAGAAGCTTAATCTCAAATGTGACTAGGTTCTCCCAAGTCTTTCATATCAAACTGACTAGATAACCATACCTTAACTAAAGATAATACCCCCACATCGTTACCAATGAGCAAGATGTCATCCACATATAGCACTAAGAACACCACCACGCTTCCATCACACTTTTTGTACACATAGGACTCATCAAGACATTTAATCAAAATCATAAGATTTAATGGCTTGATCAAAGTGAGTATTCCAAGATCTAGATACTTGCTTAAGTCCATAAATGGATCTCTTAAGTTTGCACAACATGTGTTCTTGGCCCTTTTCTATGAAATCATCTGGTTGCATCATATAGATGCACTCCTCAAGATTCCCATTCAGAAATGCAGTCTTTACGTCCATTTGCCAAATTTCATAGTTGAAATGAGCTGCAATGGACAAGAGAATTCAGATAGACTTAAGCATGGCTACTGGCAAAAAAGTTTCCTCATAATTGATCCCTTTTTTCTGAGTAAACCCTTTTACTATAAGCCTAGCCTTAAAAGTTTCAACCTTACCGTCTGATCCTCTCTTTTTCTTATAGATCCACTTGCATCCGATGGGTTTTATCCCTTCAGGTGGTTCCATAAGATCCTAGACTTGATTAGAGTACATGGACTACATCTCAGATTTCATAGCCTTTTTCCAAAGATCTGCATCTTTATCCTTAAGTGCTTCATCATAGTTACAAAGATCAGTATCTAGCTCATCAGGGATCCTGTCAAAAGACTCTCCCAAGAGTGTATATCGTAAAGGTTGACGAATAACCCTCCCACTACGACGAGACACTCCCTATGGTTGTGCTCTATCAATGGTACGTTGTGCAAATGCTGATTCTTGTAAACCATCGTGGTCATGCTCCTCTGGTTGTGCAACCGGCATGTTGATGGTAGGACCATAAGGTTCAGCATCAACACGCGTCTCAACAATCCTCCCACTACGACTAGGCAATGGGATGTCAAGAACACTTTCTTGTGGTGTTTCCTCTTGCACTATGGGTATTAAAGAAGTTTGTACTGGTCTATCTCCTCTCAATTCTTTTAGAACAATTCTACTTTTGGGCTTGTGGTTCATTACATGGGCCTTCCAAGAACCGTGCATCAGGCCACAATGACCTTTTGATCCTTCGACTATAGAACAAACTTTTCACTCGTTCCTCTAGGATACCCTAAAAGGAAACAAACTCAAGCTCTTGGTTCCAACTTATTTGTTTTCCTTTCAAAGACACAAAATGGGCAACCCTAAAGCCGAATGTGTTTCGGGGACAAAGCCATGGGTCATTCACAAATTAAATCGAGTAGTGAAGGATAAATTCAATTCAGGCTATGTAAAATGTGTACGCCATGTGCGTATGCACGCGCCGGCTCAAGTGCAATATAGTGCAATTTTGCACGATTATCGTAATCCACGGGGAGAAGTGCGTTGATTACTGAAATTGGCCTTATAATATTATCCGGACTTAAATTCTTAATGGCGACCTAACTAATGTTTGGGATTAAAACTAAAGCTAAATTAACTTGTGAAATTACTTTGCTTGTAAAGACTAGGGATTTGTCTCCCCCTGCCACCTTTGATGGATTATTATCTAGAGGAATTACTATTCAATCTATTAATGATTTCAATAATAAGATCGTGGCCTATGAGTGATATATCCTTTCTCAAGGTATATCCGCCATTCCCGCCAAGGAGCATGGTCAGTACCTACTCCGACTCAATACTCTGAAACGCCTAAATGTTCGAACCCTAATCGCCACTCTCGGAATCGGGATATCTCTATTTACCGATTTAATTGAGGGTCGCTCTATTCAGATCCCTGGGAGTCCTTATCTCTCGATCTCGGATACCCAGCAAGATCACGTAAATATTGGACAGACATCACCATGAATATAAACCACAGATATAGAGACAATCGATGCAAATCATAAATAAACTGAATAATATAAGTTTAAGCATTAATCCATTCAATTGTGACAGAATAATAAACCCGTGAAAGAAATTCCAGAACATAGTAGAACTCAATATATGCATCATTCTCTATAAATCATCGGGCCATTTATGAGAAAAAGAAATACAAAATTACCTTCTTTTTCCATCGATTCGAAGTCGCCGTCGCTTTCTTTCTCCGCAATACTAGTCGCACGTTCTTCGATGATCTCCAAATTAGGTCTCCTTTGCTTTTTATGATTCTGAGGCAGAAATTGCGATGACGTCGCGACGTTGACTTTTTCTTCTGTTAACCAGACGTCACAACACTGGAACGTCATGACGTTGCTGCTAGTTTTCTTCTCCTTCTTCTTTTCTGCTCCAAAATGATCCCGAAAACCACCTACTTCACCTGTAATGCACATAAGATCCATAAATCATCGGGCTATAATGCGCTTATTTAAATATAAAATCGGACTAAAAACGTAGAACGGACGCAAGTATGACATGAGTGTTTTAGGCACTCATCAAGTAGGTACTGACTTAGATGGTACCAAGTTTAGAATGTAAGCTGCGGTTTCTAATGCATATCCCCATAAGGAATTAGGTAAATCTGAATAACTCATCATTGATCTCACCATGTCCATAAGAGTCCTATTCCTTCTTTCTGCTACACCATTTGTTGTGGTACACCTGGTGCAGACAACTGGGATGTAATCCCTTGTTCTGACAAGTAGTCCTTAAACTATCCCAAGAGGTACTTGCCACCACGATCAGATCGTAATGTCTTGAGACATTTATTAAGATGCTTCTTCGCTTCTATACTTTGAATTTCTCAAAGGTCGTGACTTACTACGCATCATATAAATATACCTTGATACCTTGAGTAATCATCAATGAAGGTGATGAAATACTCAAAGCCACCTCTAAATTCGGATAGTCATGGGTCCATAAATCAAAGTGAACCAATTTAGTTGTTCTACCTGAGAGTTCTTTAGCCAGCGAAAGGTCGCCTAGCCATTTTTCCTAAGGTGATCTTGGCCAACTGGGAGTGCCTCCACCCAATGAACTCAAAGGTCCACCTTAAAACCGCCTCAGGATCCGCTTTTAGATTTATATGACCTAGGCGCAGAAGGCGCCAAAGATATGTTTGGTTCATTTGGGAAGGTTCCTTTCTCTTACATGGCAAAACATTAGTGTTATTCAATTCATTTTGTTGCAGTGATGGAGAGACAGGATTAATAATATGAAGATTGTCCATCAATGTACCAGAATAGATAAATCTTTTATTCAACTTGATAACAACATAATCATTAAACAAAACCGAATATCCATCCTTAACCAAACTAGGAACTGAAATTAAATTCCTTCTAATGGAAGGTACATAAAGACAATCCTTTAATAATAAATATCTGACTCTGCCAAAATTAAGATAGTAATCTCCTACTGCAACAGCCACTAATTTTTCTACATTGCCCATGTGAAGATAAATCTCCCATCACTAAGTCACCTCGGGTTGAACCCCCGCAAGAATTGCAAACATGATTAGTGGCCCCCGATTCTACACATCAAGTACCGGTAGATAACATCGCTAAGCATGTCCCAACCACTAGTGAATAAGACTTACCTTGCTTGTTCACTTTGCTAAGATAGATTGGACACTACTTCTTTCAATGCCCTCGATCGCCGCGAATGAAAACACTCTGCCTTCCCTTAGGGCTTTTTCACTCCTCCTCGTGGTCCGTGAGCCGCCCGAGGAACATGAACTTGCTTAAACCTTTTTCTTCTTCTATTACCTTTGGCTTAGAAGAAGAACCTCTTTCAGTGACAAGAACAGTAGATGGCTTCTTGATAAGGCCCTCAACTGATACCAGTTCTTTAAGAAATTGTGCCAAAGTCCATTAAGGTTTATTCATATTATAATTCAGGCAAAATTGCTTATATAAATCTGGCAGTGACTAGAGAATGATATCGACCTGGGATTCCCCGTCAATTTTAGCTCCAAGGATCTCTAGTTCATTCAGAAGACCGATCATCTTCAGAACATGATCCCTTACTAGGGTAGTTTCAGCCATAGTTGTGTTCATCGATCTCATAGCCTGGCTTCAAATATAATCCAGCTCGATCCCCAAACATTCTTCGAGGTTCATCATCATATCATAGGTCAGGCATGACCGATGTTGATGTTGCAGAATATTTGACATAGAAGCCAAATATAACACCGCGACATCTCATCAGCCTTAACCCACTTCTCATAAGGCTTAGCTTCCTATTCGGTCGCCCCTTCATGAGGTTTAGGCGGGCAAAGGTCTGTGAGCACAAATTTATAGTCCTCAGCAGTCAAAACAATATCCAGGTTTCTTTTCCAATCAATATAATTAGTTCCATCAAGTTTATTTTCTTTGAGAATGACAGCAAGTGGATTAAAAGCCATAATAAAAACCTAAGAATAACACATAATTTAAAATTTATAAAGAGCATATTAACTTTGAATTCCATTTTAAATATTGGTTCCCACTACCAATTTTTAAATGAATCCGCCAACAGCCTGATACACCGTGAATAGCATGCCTCGATGGGAGGACGTCTACTATCCAACATTTGTTCGGGACAAAGTTAATTCTATTAATCTTATTATTCAGGCAACGGTCCGCGGCCAAACAAAACTAAATAGATGACTTATCTTTGGTCCTATAAATAATAGCAGTGACTCAGAAGGAGAGGATACTATATTTATAGCTAAGTGTATACCATCATTTAATTCTAGATCTATTATTCCATAATGAATCCCTCATATGGAGAAGTGATTCAAATTAATAATTAGTAGAATTATTCCTTAGGAAGTTTGTACTTATTGAGTCCGCTAATCAATTAGTTCGATAGGGAGGAAGGTACCAAGACCAACACACTACTTAATTTGTATCACTAACAAACTAGTGATGGAGACCATGGGATTTAAACTTGATAAATTACCTCACACACTTAGTTATTTGGAAAGAATGAGGGTTTAAACATATATGTTTAATTTAAATAAATTAAAAATTACAGTCTGGAAACTAATAACAGGGAAACTAATAAAATTTCAATCCCTTTGAGAAAATAATTTATATTAAACAATGGAATTAATTTTAATCTCTTGTTCATATTTATTATCCAAAATTGTGATTTTTAATCTAGATAATTAAACATAAATCCATAATAACCATTATCCGTGTTATCACTTAATTAACAAATTAAAAGATACCAATCAAGATAAATAATCATAAAGAGATAAAAGCCCAGCTATTATGGTCATTCTCCAACTCTGAAGCATCAAGGAGTCTAACTTCACCAAGCAATGAATGTAGACACTTCGACTGGAAGTTGGGGTTTGGGGCAACACCCCAACGGGGATTGACCTGTATCAAGGGATTTTCTCTTCGAAAATAGTAACTCTGCATCGCCGTTTTGGAAAAACAGCAACGCCGCAACCCTAATCTGTGTCGTCATGTTCTGCGCTACTGTAGGGTTTGTGCCTCCAAGAACGACCGCACCACCATGAACTCCTCTACAGAACAACAACAAAGGATACATAAAACTTATGCCTCCATCAGGGAGTTCACAAATTGCTACTAATTCATTTACATTGATCTACGTCTCCATTAAGGAATACAAAAAAGAAAAAAAAAAACTAGATTGAAAAATAAAATAGCATTAACAATTATACAAACCAGTGTGATAAAAAAAAGTCACACAAAATCGCAAATTTAATAAACCCATATTAAATAAACATTCATCCACACATAAAATCATACATTCATGTGACCATAATAGCGAGACAAAACGCTGCAAAACAGAGGTTAGCACACCCTACGTCCTAACCATGGCATATATGCATTCCTATATTTGGATTAAAACTGGGTTAATTCATACGCAGTATCACAACCTAGCTCTGATACCAATTGTAGGGGATTGGAATTTCCCGTGAACATAGTGATTGTTCGTACAGATTACACAAAAAAACAATCTGAATAAAGCTACGAGGATACAATTTGAATCAATACCTAGAGATCCGCTCAGGATTGGATCTCAATAAAAATGATTTGATGATTTGCCTCAGACCTCCAAGCCTTCTACCATATTCCTCAATGCCAGAACGAGAAGAGGGAGTGGCTCTTTTCGTGCTCTCCTTTGGACGGCTGCCTTTAGGGGTTTTTTTCCTTTTCATAGAGGCTGCCCAACATGACATATAAATAGGCTGCGGTAGGGACCTAAAGGCAAATAAGATTTCGGGCTCCCAATGTAAATATATGAACTTATTTATATTAATTATAATTCGGGCCCACTAAAAATCATAATCAGACTCTCACTTATTCCGAAAGTATAATTCGAGTCTTTTTGTTATTAAATACTTATTAATCTCCCCTCATATTATAGATGATATACATGCGTTGATTAAATTAAATTACTGACAGTTTTATTTAATCAACATCTGATAATCACCTTAAGACCTTCCACTTAACTTATTTGATATGTTGGATTAAAAATCCACTTGCAGGGTTTGACATAATCAAAATTTATAAGTATCCTCAAGGGGATATCATCAATCCAATTAACATGACGTAGATTCCGTTAATAATTAATTTTCATTATACAATTAATGCAATTATCCAACTCACCAAGATTATTGATCTATAAAGATTTCACTTTTATGAATCAAAATAACCAACAATAAATGCACGTGTCTATTAATTATCTCGATATTAAGAGTAATTGTATTCATAATAACCATGAGGTATTAATTATTTTATGTGTCAATATAAAATAATTACCCTAAGTTGGTCCCGTTCAATACACACAAGTGTACTAGCACAAGAAGTTGAACCAAGTCATCTCATAACAAGATAGACCTATCAAGTCTTGTGCTACAATCTTACCAATGGTACAAATTTCATTTAAACTCAGAACCAATATTATGGATTCACAGAACCGATTATTTGATCTTCTGCGGAGTGTTTCGAACTCTACACACCAAATGTCACGCCCCGATTCCCGGTCCAACCCGATTGGCGGATCTTCACCGAGTTCGGGGTGCGAGACATATACTGGGACTCTTTACCTGATTTTTTTTTTTAAACCGAACTGGTACCTGTGGGTATGGCCCACATCTTATAACAGAATCAAAATATTATATACAAATCAAAAGAACTACCACCGGAGTGGTGTCCATCAAAATCTAGACACATATAACTGAGTCTCATTTACTTATACATATACAAAAACAACTTTACATTCCAATTACATATTCAGCTCAGGACTTACCGACGAACTCCTTATCGGTGTGTCGCTCAAATTGTATGGATGTTTTCGAAATGCCTTCCTCAGACTCTACACGGATTAAAACCCGTGCTTTTTACGCTAGTGGGAAATATATCTTATACGTAAAACACATGCATTTATACTTAATCACAAATAACATAAAACAAGAACAGATATCTGAATCTTCAGGAATTCATATATACGTAATTAATACATATACCTGTTATCATATAACAATTTTGCATACCTACTGATCCTTATAACAAACTTATGTTTGTTCACACATCTCTCGTATATGGATTGAACTTTTACCTATACTTGAGCTTATACTTACTTGGGTCTTACACTTATAAGCGGACTTATTCTTATACGAGATCTCTCATAGGACACACATACTTATTCGGATTCCTCGTATACGGTGCGAGCTTATCATGCTCTTATACTTGTCTCATTAGGACACATACTTATGCTTGTATCGGACATTATACTTGTCGGGACTCCCAAAAAGGACATATATATATATATATATATATATATATATATATATATATATATATATATATATATATATATATATATATATATATATCGGACTTCTGTCAGACTGATACTTATCCACATACTTGTACTTATATCTCTCTCAAATCTCCCGTAGGAGTTCACAGAACTTATGCTTATACAGAGGTACCCTTAGGTACAATAAAGCTTATACTTATCTTCACGGAGTTTACACTTGTTCGAGGTATCTGTGAAATCTTCTGGAGATATGTGGGCATATCGCAGTGATAACGGAACTTATTCTTATATGGAAGTACTCGTAAGTACTTTCTGAAACTTATCTTGGTACTTCATTATCTTATACTTATACTACGAAGCATATCACGGTCTTACCGGAACTTATACTTGTATTCACCCGAACTTATTCTTGTATTTGAATCTTATCTGAGATACATATCGGGTGGACATTAGTCCATGGTAGATGCAGATCCTGCCAGGATACATATACTTATTTCTGAATCACGAGTACGTGGGTACCTACAGGCTTATGCTGTTTGCGATACGAGAGTACCCTTAGGTACTTCTGGACTTATACTTATTTTTCTTGTCTGCAGAAATTGCCCTTGGGTACCTCTTTGGACTTATACTTGTTTCTTGTCTTGAGATGCGAAGTAGGTGCTGCGGACTTATCTTATTCGGATCTCCCATAGGATTCTGAGTTTCTTCTTATGCGGAACTTATCACATAACGAGACGTATGTTCATTGCGGGACTCCGTAGGAGTTCTGAGTTTATTCACACATTCGGGACTTATCTTATACGGGCTTATTATCATTCGGGATAGGACTCCGTAGGAATTCTGAGCTTATTAGTATACAAAGTACCATGGGTACTACAGTTCATTATACGGAAGTACGTGAATGCGGCCCGGACTTGTCCGGATACGAGTACGTAGGTACTGAACTTGATCGAGATACAAAGAGTACGAAGTAGGTACTGAGGAACTTAATCAAAGGCGAGTACGTAGGTACTCTGAGAAACACATTCGGATCTGGGGAAATCTTAAAATGCGTCTTATAGAACTTATACTTATTATGGTATTTCGGATCTTATCGTATATTCTTGAACGCCTATACTTGTCTTACGGATCTTATACTTGCATTCTGGAACATGTACTTGTCTTCTGGATCTTATACTTGTTTCTGAATACAAAGGTACTCGTAGGTACTCTGAGCTTAATTAGATACGAAGTACGAGTAGGTGTCTGAGCAATCACGAGGTAAATTCGGATCTTTTACTTTTATTCTTTATTCGAGTCTTATCCTTATAAACATTTGACTTCCACAGACCCGATGTCCTACGAGGAATGAGTAGAGACCAGTGACCATGATAAGTCAGGAATCATCTGATGCGGAGTCTTGAGTAGCCTTGTCGGAGACGAGTCTTGATGGCATAACGGGGCGTGAGTGCCAGTAGCCTTGTCGGGAATCTTAGAGTACTAATGAGTCTTGAACTAGCGGTCGGAGAGTCTGAAGTATGTCGGGAGTGCGAACCTTGTCGGGAATCTTTGAAGTACTAATCGGGAAGTCTTAGGAGCACTAATCGAGAATCAAGTACTAATCGGGACAGTCTTGTGTCATTTAATAAGCTGGTCTTGGGTAGTTCTACTGATTATATGGGTTCGGTAACTTACTCTCTTATAATAGGCATTCTTAGCCACATTATGTGTTTATGACATATTGTTTCGTATTCGTGTTCGTATTCGTATTTTAGTTCGTTTCGTATTTCGTATCAAATTAGTATTATCATGAACATATTTGTACATTTGCATTTCTACCCTTTCCTTATTTCATACCTCTTTACATAACAACATTTCATTTATCGAGGGAATACTTATTATTCACACCTAGTTCATATTATTCTAGTCCTCTATGAATCTATTTTGCTAGAAATTGGAATCATTCCAATTGGATCATCCCGGCTTGAAAGTTATGGCGTTTTCATGCCGAAACTAATTCGATTTTACGGATTACACTAGGAACAATCTGAATTTCTTATTTTTTTCAGGAGGCTTAACTTCATACCTGACCCTGGTTCTTTATATTCATTTGAAGCTAAGGTGCTAAGGGTTCATTTCCAACTGGAATCACCCAAATCAGATCTGAAACTCAAGTTCACGTCCAGAAACAACTCGGTTACTCTATGATCAAGCGTGCGGGGTGGCTTGCACATGGCCCACTTTGAGTGAATTTTGGGCTACTTAGAGTCAATTAAGGTAGCTATTTCTATATGTTTGGTTCTCCTTGATTACATTTTTAATTAGCCGCCGAATCACTCAAATCGGATAGAAAATGAGCGAGTTATGTTTAAAAATCACAGCTGAGTGAAAATAGGCGATTGTGTTCGATGCGTAATACGCGTGTAGGTACATGTTCGATTACGGAAGGGTGTGCCGTCACGTGTTAGTGTCAGGTACATGTCCCCGAAAAATGCCCGAGAATGTGTATTTCTGCATTTTCATGCACTTTCGTCATAGATCGCTCCCAATGCATCGGCCGTCAAAAGTAACGTGGAATCACTCCAATGACTCATGGCTTGGCACTAATTTGCAAAAGAATCCTGGGATCATGCCAAAACTCGCGATTCTACAGTACTTAGGTGTGAAGGATTCCATATCTACTCATTATCAGTAGGGCTTTTCAGCAAACTTAGCCGTCACAGAGTTAGAATGTTTGCTGGCAAAACCCTGAGAAGGGGAACCAAATTAATGTCAAATGAAACCACTGGCAATCCATACCCCAGTAATTCTTATACCAAAAATAAATCTTTAAAATCATAATTCAATCGCTTAGTTTGAACTTTGCACTTGAGAACTTCTCTTCTTACTTCTCTTGCTCTTCTTCTCCTTTTCTCTTATCTCAGTTTTTATAACTGGAGACCAAAATATAAGATATTTTGATCATAAGGCATGTTTGGCCAAGACAAAAACCCATTTTCGGTTTTTAAGTTTCTTTTAATTCTTATTTAAGTCGCCCAGACTTCTTATTTTCTTAAGTAACTATATCGTATTACAATTTAACCCCCTAATCTTTCCTCTTTATGAGCTTTCGTATCCTTTTTTTAACAAATTACAAGATTGCCCTTGTATCTTGTAAACTTTAAGTCTACCGTTTTATTTTCGAAAATTAAATAACTTTTAATATATCTAAGCAATTCAGAAAGCTAACAGGGTATATTTCGGAATAATTCTGTAAAATCATCTAACATATAGAATAAAGACACACATGCATGATATTTAAATATAAACGCAAGCTCATGTAGATTCTCATTGAAATGAAATAACATAATTTTATTAAAATAAAGTAAATATATATGATAAAATGGATTTTGGTATATATAAGCGCTTTCTGAAATGCGACGTCGTCATGGTGTGGCATTTGTGTGAGGAACTGACTCGAGACGAACTAAGTATATTATTCGATAAAAATCGAATCGATGATGATATTATATTTATCAAAAGCTAAGAGTCATATATTACAGTCGTAATAGTAATATTAAATATATAAGCAATTGCCGAATATATAGTCTTTAAGCCAGATTAATTTATATTATGCGGCGTATTGTTTAAATCATATGATTTTAGATATTTTGATTCAGTTTTTATCCGATACCATTGTTAATTTGAGCAAATAAGGTATTTTTAAAAAAACATAATTATATAAATTTAATAGAAATATTTGGTTAAAGACACAAATAAGTCAAAATTTACAAATCTAATATTCTCTATGTTTTCTTGAGAAATGACTTATTAGATAAAAATGCTTTGTCATTTTGTATATTTTTATATGTCATTGAAAAGAAAGGTATTTTTATATGAAAAGAATGAGGATATTTTTGTCAAAATAAGATGATGGAGGGTTAGATTCTCAAATTTTAGATTTCAAAATATATTTTAATCAAATCACCCAATTTAATAATATGCTTCCTCATAAAAATAACATTTCTTTCAAAACATGTATGTAATGATAAAAAAAAATATTAACACCAGAGTCAAATCAAATCGTGTTAATTAATATATTGTAAGCTAGAAGTCGTGTATATTAAGTCGCGATAGTAATATTAAATATGTAGAACTAATTATCGAATATTTGAGTAGCAGGCAGATTAGGTATGTTATTAACGGCAGCGTTGTTTAAGTAAATACATGATATTTAGATATTTTGATTATTTACTACATCGATGTATTGTTAATTTAAATCCAAATAAAATTATTTTCTTTAAAAAACCGTAATTATATAAATTTAATAGAAATATTTGATTAAAAGGCTCTGAATAAATCAGAATTTGAAATCCCCAATATTCTCTCGTTTTCTTGAGAAATAACTTATTATGGATAAAAATGCCCTTTGTCATTTTGTATATTTACATATCTCATTGAAAAGAAAAAGTTATTTTTACATAAAAAAAATAAAAATATTTTTATCAAAATAATAAAGGGTTAGATTTTCAAATTTTAGATTTTAAAATATATTTTAATCAAATCATCCAATTTAATACTCTGCTTTCTTGTAAAATAACATTCTTTCAAAACATGTATGTAATGATAATATATATATATATATACGTCCAATAAAAGTGTTTTCAAGAAAAAAGAAAAAACATGAAATTGTCCAAAGAAAAAAGAACATGAAAAGAAAGCCACCCAATAAATTTGGACTATACTCTATAGTCTATCCTGTCACATTCTTTGTAATTTTTTACCATATTCATAGTATTTAATATTTGATTATAAATAATAAATGTAGGTAGGATAATTGATTAGACTGTGGCAGCGAATCTATAAATTGAAAACATTATCTCTTCCAAAAAAATTCGAGAATATTCCAAAGAGAATTTAAAACTAATTTGTAGTGGGGCCCGTGGCCGTGGGGGGGCCTGACTTCTGTGGGTGGTGGGTGCGCATGTTGGCAAGCTGGAGCCTCGTCGACATGCATAATGCGTATCTTAGTCACTCACCTTGTTATTTTACTATCATTACGCCATCCCCCATTATCCTGCGCCACCCTTGCTGATTTCTGTCTAATTCCATCTTTTTTCTATTTCTATTATTCTACGCCACAACAAAATAAAAAATAATTAAATACTAAGGCAAGTTTCTCTCGTCTTATTCTTTTATAACCTATTTTCTCCAAATAAAAAATATTTTTATAATTCTTGGTCTGAAATCATCGCTTAAAATCTTTTTATTTTTTTTATTTTCTTATTTACTAAAGTGGTTATTACATAAGATTTAAGTTTTATTTTATTTTTTGTGTTATCGTCGTTTTATTGATATTTGGTTTGTCATTGTTTATCAGTGATGTTATTAGGTAAATGCTGACTATGATATTTTATCTATATGGGGGCGATTCAAACAGATAAAATAGATTTGATTAATCGAATATATCAAATTATGGTCATCAGTATATTAAAAAACTGGAGTTGCATATATTATATTCAATATTTTATCAAATTTGTAGCCATTATACCGATTTATTATGTTATTAACTTGGATATTATTTCATTATGTATTATTTTTAGCTATTTATATTTTGGATCTATCAATCTATTATAAGTTTGAATCAATAATATTATTTTTTCGTGCACAAAGAAAAATACTAAAGCTATTTTTACAATAAAAACAGGTTTTAAAACAAAATGGTAAGTCACTCTCCATTTCTGCTCGTTTTGTTAACTTTTAAACACATTTTCTTAGCGTTGAAGTGATTTTTTAACGTTTTTATGAAGTCGGTCATCTACGTCTGTTTACATCGTTTTCTTTTTGATAAAATGGTTAGCCCTACAGCCATCTACGTTTTTTGGTGAATTTATTTTTGTGTTTTTTAAATCCGTCTTATCTGATGATATTTTTGTCGTTGTCTTTGTCTTGGTATGTAATTTGTGTCGTCTTAATATGACGATTTAGTTTTCGTCGTCTTGTTCGCGTGTTTTTAACGTGATATTAGATTAAATTCGAATAAAACATGTTTGATCGAAAGAGAGATCAATCGAATCGTGATCGTCAAGTATGTTGTAGAGATTTGAGGTGTATGTGATGGTCGTCGTATAATTGCACTCAAATGTGTAGGTTTTAAAAATTTGCTGTCGATTGTGTTAATGCTGAATCTTGTGTCGTTTTAGAGTTTTAAACGAATTTGATTAAGTGTTTATCTAATGTATTAATAATTTAAATCAATAAAATTATTCTCCTTAAAAAAAAACAAAATTATATCCTCTTCAAAAAAAAAAAAAAAGAAAAGAAAAGAAAATTGTATTAAAAATTTTTTTTTTAAAAAAAAGGTTAAAAAACATCAAATAACATTAAATTGAATACAACATTTCATATGTTTTTGTTAAAAAGCAAACTAATTTTGAACAAGCAATGCTATTTTTTTTATTTCATATATTTATAGTGAAATAAAAATATTTTTTTTTTAATAAATCAGACAAAAATTAATGAATTGACAAATTTTAAAATTGGTCTTTAATCGGAATGACCCCTTTTAACCAAATCAAGGTAGGTTCTTTGATTATTGACCAGATCCTTCACTATATAAAAACAATTATTTTTTTGTTTGGCTTAATCTTTAATAAGTGATTATATAAATTATTATTGTTTGTCCATTCATAATTAGATAGGAAAAAAGTTAATATTATATAAATGGATTTATTAAATAAAGATTTACCGTACTTTTATTTTGTTTTCTTGTTGTAATGAGTCTTGTTATAGTTTGATTTATTGCCCACATCTTGTATGATGTTATGCTTCGTTTTATTGCGAGGCGTTTGGTTTGTCGATTAGTTTGTTGTGGCGAGTCACTTTTCGTTTGTGTGTGCGCTGTAGTTACCCATGTGAGTGCGATTCGTGCCAGGCAGCTGAAATTCGATTAGTCGAAGATATTATATTATAGTCGTCAGTATGTTGAAGACTTGAGTCATAGATATTAATACATATTCTGTCAATTTATAGAGTTTTATGTGGGTTATGCTAACAACTTGGATATTGTTTAGTTGTGTTGCATGATTTCTTGCGAAATTTATATCTTGGATCTATCGATATGTCTGAGGTTCATCGATAAAATTATTACTCGTTCGAAAAAAAAAAAAAAAAAAAGCGGAGACTGCCAGTGTGACAATAATATGGTTTATGTTCAGGTTCTTCTAAATAAATTAATGGGCGATCCTTGTGCTGGTCAAGTGGATCAATTTAGATTTTGATCCCAGTGTGAGGATCAATTTCGTTTGATAAAATGCAGGAATGTTTATTTGTTTGATCTTGCGCAATCACCAGCAAAGCATGGCGAGTTTGTAGCCTATCATTGATTTGTTAAACATGTGGATATGGGGAAAATTTTGGCATTATATAATCACAGGCATATTACCGACCTGTCAAACATATTTTAAGTTATGGGTCCCTTAACTGTAGCGAAAAAAATCTATGATTGATCGTTAAAAGTTATAAATGGTAGGAAATTTTAATTTTTACTAACATATATTAATTTTAAAAATAATAACTTAAAAAAAAAAAAGAAAGGATAATTTTATAATTGGCATATAACATATGATTAAGTGGTGAGTTAAAATGCTGATAAGACTTTTTTGTTTAAATGGAAATTAATTTGTGTCATCTTTTTGTGTCGTTTTCCTAAAGTTCAATCTTTTTAAACCTTAATTCCGTCTTAATTTATTAGATTAAATTATATAATGTCTTCCATACGCCTACGACCTTCTCATTTTGTACACTCATTATTGATGCAATCTAAACAAATATGGTGTTCCAGTTATTAGTGAATTAAAGTATCAATATATCTCAATTCATAATTAATTTAAAAATTTTGTTTAATCATTTATTATTGACTATGACCATTAGTATCAGGGTAAGGATTCATGTGAAGGATATGAGTTAACTAACATATTTTAGAAGATTTTCAGGAATATTCTAAGATTGTGTGTTAGAAATTATGGATATACTGGAAATTGGTTGCTGATTCAGTTCAAAAGTTTTTTTTTTTTTTTTTTTGCCTTTTTACAATGTAATAATATATTAAGATTGACACTAAACCAGCCAACACTACGGGATCGTTACCGTTTTATTAAAGCTTTGAATATTCATTGAACCAGGGTTCAGCGTGGATCAGTTGTACAGTTTTTAAGAAAATGTTCGTTACAGTTTGAGCCCAACTGTGTCATGAGTAAATATAAATTAGGATAGAGTCATTTATCTCCTAACATAAATTTGGGACTATCAATCCATTTATCTGCATAAGTAACAATGGTGATAATATATGGGTTAATAATATAATGGATTGACAAAATTACAATATGTTGATGGTTGAGGGCATATATTTGATATTATCATTGTAATTTAAAATCACGTGTATTTCGATTTACCTGACGTATTGAGCGTGATTTAATATACGATTGTATATATCTTGTGCAATGCAGATAGATTAGCGAAATAAACGTTCTTGTGTGTGATAAAAATCGAAGTCGTACTAAGCAGCCAGCGGCGGCGATTCTGTTCAGATGGCGACAGTAGTATGAGCGTAGGCGACGATAATCGCGTGCCTTCAGCGGCGTTGTCAGCGAAAAAGCGAATAAAACCTAAATTTGTGTGGAATGGCAAACTTTATTGAAAAAAACATGGAAAAGAAAGAAAAGTGAAGGGTTATTTAGTAAAATGACAAAAAAAAGCCATTATTATTAACGTGAAATTTATGAGAAAAAGTTGAGAGAAAATGAGGTTAGGGTTTTTGTTTTGTTAATCGCCTGCAGTGTTTATTTTGCGTGTGGGTCATTGACCAGACCGATTCGATCGAGAGATAATAGTAAGCAGTCGTCAGCATGTTGCGGCCAGGAGTAATAGATAATTAAAGATTCTTTATAGTAATATCAAATGTGTGATCTTTAGTCGGTCATTTATAATATTAACACATGTGTTAGTATTATCTGTGATTATGTCATTTGCTTGAATCAATAAAAAGTATTTTTCTTTTCAAAAAAAAAATAAATATCAGTGAATGAATAGAAGTTATAGAATAATTAGGACAAAAGACCGGGTTTGGGCTATGATTAATAATTTAGAGCCTCCAAGATATAGGTGAAGCTGAGAATGGCTACAGGCACATTTTAGGCCCCAAGTTAGGCCAAGGCTAGTGGCCTTCTTTCGGGCTTCGAGACTGATGGGCTTTGGATTGGGTTAAATGCGGGCCAGGGCCTACCATTTACCCAATTCGGATGAACCTGGTTGGTCCAACATATTGTTGGAAACGATAACTTCATCACTTTTGGCTTCATTAATATTTAATAATTCAATATGACTAATGTAAATTTTATTGAACTATTTGACTTAAAATAGTTCTTATGTAAGTTTGTTTTATAAATTTATTTAAAAATTTCTAAAAATATTATATTTAATATATAAAGTATATTTAATAAAAAGATAGAGCGATATTAAAAAAAAAGAAATTGTATTATATATTGAATATAAAAAACATACATCAGAATTAAATAAAAAGAAAAGAAGTTTGATGGAAAGATGAAATGCATAGAGATCGGAGAAAAATGTGACGAAAGCACTTTATTGAATAGACATCAACACTAATAGACTTATGATTTGAATATCATAAATGAAATTACCGTGGGGTAATGTAAACCTGCAACAGGTTGCCCACCTCCTAAATTCACTAAATATGGTTTCTTACACTTATTTACTAATTAAACGACAGACATATCAAATAGCGAAAAAAAAGAATACCTAATACCTGCAATTTGGTCACTAATTCCCTAATGTAGGTTGAATTATTCAGTATACTAATATAGGACACCTATGTGCTACTAAAATATACCATATAATCAAATCTTAAGAGCACATTAGCAGAAAGGATGAAATATGTCTTCCCGTGAGATGGATTTGTGATACTGCTTACTAAGCAACTAATGGTTTAAAGTTAGGCAGCGAGAATATGAGTTATGTTATGTGGTGAGGCTTTTTAATGCATCTTTGTAGTCGGCACCCAACTATATGAGGATTAGGCTGGGTGTAGTATGACTTAAATGTGACTTTCGAGTGTGCACAAATCTACTTAGAACAACTCATGAATTGACTTAAAAAAAAATAGAAATGATGGGAATAGTAACTCCAACAAACCAAAATGGGTTTTTTTGTTTTTTGTTTTGTTTGTTAATGCCTTTTCTTGAGCATGAAGCAACAATTAAAGCAACACCAACACCATGAATGAATGCACAAACTTTAATTCCTTGCCTACCCCAATCCATTACTCCACCCCTAACACCTTTCAATATTATTATCATTTTAATGATTTTATCACATACCCACAAGGACATACTCATTTGGAGAAACAAACACATACAATTTCATTAACGGCCTTTTCCAACAAAGCATTTGGGAAAGTTTGATGGACAGAAAAAAGGGGCTAAAGGAAAAAATGGTGCTTGTTGGTTAGAATTATCTAAAACTACCTAACAAAGTCATTTTGGTGATGTAACATGTTATTTGGTGGTAGTAAGTAAGTGCAAAAAAATTGACCTACCAATGGAATGACATTGACCCACAAATGATCATACACCAAAGATCCAAAATTTGGGATTCATCTAAAGGGAAAGAACCCACAAGGTTTTTTTTAAAATACTTGTATAATATGAGGTAATGTTATGTTTTTACAAGAATTTGAACATGAACCTCTCGTTTCAATATCACCCACTTTTCTTGTTGAGATATGAGCCTTAAAAGCAACCGCATGCCCTTTTATGTTTGATAAGATTTTGTATTACAATGCTATAGTAATCTGTTTCTAAAAACAAACTCGAATTTGGTTTTTATTTATGTTTTTCTTGTACTTTGTATTAGTCGTCTTGTGTGAGCATATCCTTTTAAGCGCTAAAGTTGTTAGGCAGTATACCATGTGATTTTACCATAAAAAACTAAAATTTGAATGACAATTTATTATTTGAAATGGTATCAAGCTCAATTCATACAAAAAAGGGTTAATAAAATTAAATAGATTTAATTGATAATCGTCTTAACAATCAAGATTAATACCACATTAAGTTGATACCTCTCATAAAAGAAGATTCGATATCATACTAAATTTTGAAGTAATGATGAAAATATCTATATGATAACAACATGGGTAGTTAATTAATAGCAATGAAATATTAATATGACAATTATACCCATGGGGTTGGGGAAAAGGGGTAAGTGGAGAGAGAGTATTATATTTCCTAATTATCACGTAAGCTAAGGTACGACATTAGCTTTCTGCGTGAAAATACCTTTTATACAACGTCAAACTTGTATTTTTGGTTACTTCAAAAAAGGAAAAAAAAAATTGTATTTTTGGTAGGCTTGCCCTTAAAGTAAAGTTAGTCACTGCTTCAAGAATTCAAAAAAGTGGCAGGTGGCCTTCTGTATATAATAAAACAATTTAAACAAACATCCCATTAATTAGAAAGGGCATGGAGTGCTCTATTTTGTAGTGATCAGAGAAATCATTACCTGCCACCATCTTCTTAATATTTACTAAATCTTAGTTCAGCCTCCTCTTTCCATGTCCCGGTGCCTAAACCCTCCTCCGTTCCTTCTTCTTTGTTCATTTCTGGATTTGAAGAGAAAGAAAATGGAAGGATTACCAGTTGGGTTGGCGTTGGCGTTGGCCATGGCCATGGCTATGGCTAGCTTCCTTTTAATGGAGGTTTCCGGCGAAAATTCTCCGGTGGGTCAGTTTTCCGGGGCATTGCGGCCGCAAATGCGGAAAAATGCAGGCCATGAAGGCCTCCTTGCTCCGCCGTGACTTGGTCTCTCTGCCGCCGAGCTCCGCCGCCGCTCCTTCTCCCGCCATTATTTCTTCTCCGGTGAGTTTCTGTTTCCGTGATGGTTTGTGTTTTGCTGTTGTTGTGTTCCGGTGGTGACCAGACCATGGTGTTATGATGGAGACGCAGGTCGGATCGGCTCCACGTGTGTATCTCGCGACATCGTACGGTGCTGATCCAAAGGGAGAGGCGGATAGTACGGACTCCCTTCTTAGGGCGTTATCGGACGCTTTTAAGGGGCCCAGCGACGGGATCTTGATGGAGGGAATCGCAAATCTTGGAGGTGCACGGATTGATCTGGAAGGCGGCAGTTACTTGATCAGCCGGCCGTTAAAGTTTCCCGCCGTCGGCGCCGGAAACATAAAGGTTCGTTAAAGTACTAATCTTTAAATGTGACCGTCTTCTTTGAACAACAACGTCGTGTAAAGGCAAAGCCCACAAAAGTTTGCCATGTGTCACGGTTTTCTTGTTTTTGTTTTCAAAAAACATTTTTTTTTAAAAAGTACTTTCAAAATAGGGACAGACGTCAAATGTATGGGCTTTAAAACCCTTTGACAATAAGGTTTTGAACTTTCGAGGTGTTTTCATGTTTTTCGTTTTTCTATTTTTCAAAATAAGAGGGGTAGCTATCAAACGTTTCCAAGTATGGCATTAGGGTAGGGTCAAAAAGTCTGTTTTTTCTTGAAAATAGTCAAAGGGTCTGTTTGTTACCCTTCGATTTTAAATTTTGAAAATTATTCCAAGTCTTTTAAAGCCTATTTTTCCCAAAAATCAATTTGGAAAAATGTTCATGAGAGAAAAGTCATCAGTAGGCCTTGTTCATATTTTTGAATTTAAAAAATCAAATTGGAAAAAATGTTCATGAAGAAAAGATATCAATTTAAAAAGGGTTTTTGAAAATAAGACAACATCATTTTTATATTTTTTGAAACATTGTGTTTATTCTTTAAATTTAATGCTCTTTATGTTCTTCCAAAAAAACGCTTGGCCCAAACGTGTTGAGACATTTGATTCGATTTTTAAATTGTTCTTAAAAACATTTTTAAAATACGGTCTTATGATTTTGATGTTTGCGAAAATAGTTATTATTAACAAATTTAATATTTTTATATTTTTCAAAATAAAAAAACAATAGAAACAAAACATGTTCTTTGTACTTTTCTTATTCTCTTTATTTTTTTAGAATAACAAATAGTTTTCAAAAACCATAACCAAACCTACCCATTCTCTCTATTTTTCTTTTTTCTTTTTAATTTTTTTTGAATGAAAACTGTTTTCTGGATTTATTTTTTCTAGAAGATAGTTTACCGATACTCTGTTTTAACTCATGATGAAACAGATACATGGAGGAACACTGAAAGCGTCGGACAATTTTCCGGCTGATGGTTTCCTCATCGATTTATCCTTCTAGCTCAGCAACCAACAGAACAAAACGACACAGACCGCCATTGATGACCAACTAATTTCTTCATCATCTTATAACTACGAGTTCGTCACCCTCAGAGACCTCCTGTTGGATTCCAACTACCGCGGCGGCGGTATTGCCGTCATAAACTCCCTGAGAACCACCATAGACAACTGCTACATCGCCCATTTCAACACCACCGGAATCCTCATCCGCGGCGGCCACGAGACCCTCGTCCAAAGCTCCTTCCTCGGCCAGCACATCACCGCCGGCGCCGACCACGGCAAGGAAGAACTCTCCCGGCAGCCATAAACATCGTCAGCAACGACAACGCCATCACCGACGTGGTAATATTCTCCGCCGCCGTCGGCATCATGGTGTCCGGCCAAGCCAACACCCTCTCCGGCGTTCACTGCTACAACAAAGCCACCGGCTTCGGCGGCACCGGGATATACCTCAAGCTGCCGGGACTGACCCAGACCCGGATCGTGAACAGTTACTTAGACTACACCGGAATCGTCGCCGAAGACCCAGTTCAGCTCCATATCTCCGGCCAGCAACTTCCTCGGGGCTTGCCTACATCGTCTTCAAGTCCATCAATATAGTCGCCAGAGGGTGACTATGTGGCGAAACATGTTCAGTGGGTCAGGGGAAGGTGGAGATTGTTCCGGCTGGATCAGGTAACGGACCATTCAAGGTGATTGATCAAGTTCTTGTTGACGGAAACAATGTGAATGGAATGAAGATGAGATCTACAGTCGGGAGAGAATCAACTCAAGGAAATGGAACTTCATGGAGTGTTGATTTCAATCCAATTCTTCTTTTTCCTAACCTTATCAGACATGTACAATACTCCCTCCAAACCGCCGGCGGCACCTTCCCGGTCCATGCACTGAGAAATGTGACCGGAAACCGGGTCGTGATCGAATCGAATGTTGCAGTTCCGGCGAGTGTTTTTGTGACGGTGGATCAGTAATTAGGCAGTGATCTTGATCCTACTAATTAATTCATACATGTTGTCGATAGTATACCAGTCAATGATTTTAACTTATACTCAGTTGTAATGTTGGAAGATGTACTTTTATTTCAATGTCATAAGTCTTTTGAGTTGAATTTGGGCTACATGGAAGACTGGTTGGGAGTCTGGAAAATTTTTCATTTTGAAGATTATGATGAAACGAGACTTGCTCCATTTTTCTTATTTTCAAAATCAAAATTGTTTTTATGGGCATTTGAAAGTAGGCAGGTTAAAATTGACACTTTTTTTTTTTTTCTCTTTTGGGTTGAGAGTAATCGTGTTTAGATGAGTCGTCGCATGCTTGTTTAATAAGCGAATTATTATTAAATATCGATTTATATAACAATTTAACTTCAGTATAGATTCGTAATATTAGTGTCGGCTAACTAGAATTAACTTTCGTTAATATTTTATTTGTGTAAAATATTGATGAATTGATTATAATTTATAATATTTTAAATTATCAAATTAATAAATAAGTTATACATGTCTTAATTACTAACCGGATAGTGTTTAACTTTGTTATTGTTCACATATTTATTGTTCGTATTATATTCGGATTAATGAATAAATGTTATTAACACGACCTATGAACATGAATTAACACCTATATTTGAAAGTGTGGAAGTACAAGTCTAGAAGGTCAAGTATTTGGTAGATTAGCGAAGATGTCCAAACATTGACTAGCTTTAATTTTGAGTTTTGAAGGGTAAAGTCAACAGAAGGTTTTGCTAGTAAGAGAAGTTTGATGTTCAAAGCATAATCGATTTGTTCTTGAAATTCCATGAAGTTGTTTTATTAATATATGCCGTTAGAGTTGGTGAACCTAATAACATTGAAAACACCCATCTAAAAATGTAAAGATTGCTATTCCTATTTTTTAAAATTATTGTTAAGAATAGTTTTTGAAAACACTATTTTGGTTTTATTTGAAAAACTCTTCTTATTCTTGGAATTTTGTATTGTTTTTTAAAACAAAAGCACACCAATTTTTTTGCTTTTCAAACAGAAAATAGTTTTAAAAAATAATAAATAAACATGTCTTATATATATCCCCTTTGGAAATCATAAAATACTAGGAAAAGTAGAAAAAATTAAGAAAATAATTTTTATGTTTGGTTTATATACTTTGCTTTTGAGGGAAGTAAAATAGAAAGGAAAATGAAACAAAATAAAAAAATATATTTAAATTTAATAAATTCATTATGTATGACGTTCAAAGAAGCATAATCGATTTGTTCTTGAAATTCAAGTGTTTATATTAATACGCCGTTAGGGTTGGTGAACCTAATCGCATTGAAAGTAAAATTACATGAGCATGAATCATATTTTGATTATATTTATTTGTTTATAACGATGATAAAATAATTTAATGTCTTTTATACTAGTAAAAGAAGTTAAAACTAAATTTTAATTAATAATTTTTCCTATTTCGTAAAATTAACTTAAGTGGATTCAGGTATGTTTGAATTTTAAACAAAATAAGATAGACTTGTAAAGATTCTTTAAAAAAAAGATAAACATAAGATAGCCTTTTTATACTAGTAAAATGAAGTTAACACAAGGTGCAACTAATAATTTTCCCATTTCATAAAATTAACTTATTTTCCTATTTCATAAAATTAACTTAGGTGGATCGGTATGTTTAGATTTCGACAAATCAGATAGACATAATGATCGTCTCATATTGAAACTGGCGTAAGATTGTGTAGTGAATAAGCGAGAACTGTAAGGTTCTTTAATAAATAAATACGATCTTTTTAGGTTGGGATTTCTTGATAGGAGCAGTCACACAGTATTGATCTTTTCGTTAAAATTGTCGTAGTGGGATAAAGTATACGGAAAAGAGAGCTGTCAGGTATGCAAAGTGGGCTCGGGTGAATGAGTAGCCAAATTCATGAGCAACTTATAACAGTAAATGGCATCGTATGCGGACGTTTGAAACTACCAGCAGGTTGTGGGTGATCTGCCCAGGATTTGAGAGGTTTCCCGCCCATCTATGCGATTTTTGGGCTTGGGCTACTCTAATTGGGTTAAGGCTATCACACATTCCCATACCTTATCAAAATAATTTAGATATGTATTTTATTAAACTTGTTTGGCAATTTAATATTATTAATACCAAAAAATTTTAAATACACTCTTTGAAATTCAATAATTTTTAAATATATATTTAGTTTTGAATAATATGCATAGATATATCCGTGAAATCTAAGTACGGATGTATCCGCTAAAACCGATATTTTTATCTTTGCAAAAACTTGAATACTCATACTAATTATTTTACATTTATTCCATTTATTAATTTTTTTTTTATCAATATTCCATTTATGAATGTTTAGATGTAAAGTAACTTTCTTTGGATGATTTCGTTCTATCATGTATTAGACCAATAACGAAAATATGAAAAACAATCAATCTCAAGTTTTTATTTTTCTTTTCTTAAGTATCCATTTGAATAGAAGTAAAACTAAATCTTATTATATTAAAGTCATATTTTGTTTTTCATAGCTATTAACTGTATTACATCATAGTAAAATTATAGCTTTTATATTTAATAATTATAATATATTAAATTGTCCCCACTTGAATCATCTTAGACCTCTCCCCGCTTCATTGAGGCTCTATCACATGGCTACGTATGATGGATAAATTGTAAACATATTAAAATCATATTCAAAACCAATTACATATTCATTGAGAAAAAAAAGGAAAAGGTATCCATATACTCATTATTTTAATTATAATAAAGCTAACTAGTAAACATATCAAGTCATTAGAATTCAAATTTCATCTCTTCATGTCCATATAAATGTAGTTCATATACAAATTTTATTTTTTAAAAATAAAATATATTGTTTGAAGACTTGTTAAAAACTTTGATCTAAAATATTTCTATTTAAAATTAAATTGCTGCAAAAAATAAAATTGTTGTTAAATAGAATAAATTTATAAGTAAGTATCAATTAATGAAATTCGAGCATTATATATTGAGTATTTATATGAAGAACATGTGCAATTATTACACACAACTATATAGTAGAAAAACATACAATTAATATTAAAATGCAGCCAGATGAATAAGACCTATCGTAATAAATTGGCGACAAAATCGTCAAAACAAGTCGACGAAAAAATACAAAAACAAGGAAAAAAGTAAACTCGTATTTGGTGTAGGAAGAAAGCGAAAGAGCTTTGTGGAAAAGAAAACGGAATCTTGGAAAGAAATTGATGGAAGAGGTGATTCGTCGCAGAACCATAAAAAAAAAATCGTATAATCTAAGAACAAGGACCTGAAAGAGAAAATCGAGGAAAGGACAACTATAGTTTCCAGATAAGAAGGAAAAAAAAATCCAGAAAATATGAATGTTAAAAACAAAACCACAATAACCCTCAAATCCCATTTATTTATTTATTTTTTATTGAAACAAACCCTCATCATTTCTTATTAACAACTAATATCTTTTAAATTTTCTTAAGTAAATAGGGTAAATGTTCAAACAAAAGCCAATTGAATGATAGTAATATAAAAGGAGATATTTTAGATTGTACGAGTCTTTTACCGAGTGGTAAAAGGAGACCCAGGAGTGGATATCTGGGGAAAATCATGGTCGAATCATTGTAAGAACCACGCTTTATTTTTATAATTAAATATTAAATGTTTCTTTTGGTAATTTGAATGATATAAAACCGTTTTGATACCTATACGATATATTTTTTAAAAAACACTTGTAGAATCACTTTTCGGATTCTGGCGTTTTGATAGAAGTGTTATTATGAAAGATCGTTATAAGAAGTAGTGCCAAATTGGTCATAGTTAAGGGCTTTTTTTACCTTAAGTGTAAAATGTCAAAACATTGAAAAATTACTTAGGAAATGTCATTTTATTTTAAGCATTTTGGATCGTATTATATATAATTATCTCACACCTACATTTTTGGTCTTTTACTTTCTTGGTTAGAAATGATTCATAAAAATTATATAACTAATTGCAAATTGTTTAATCACCCTATGGAAAAGATTTACATAATCTTGTGGAAATGTATAGACACATAGAAACCAAGTTGTTTTCAAGAATATTGTTCATCTGAACCTTTTTCTCATTATTGAGAAGCCACCTTAATATTCCAAAATCTTAAAGAATATTCATTTGATCCTTATCTTCAAAATTGAGGACAAAATGTCTTCCAAGTGGTTGAAAAATAGATTCGATCGATTTCCCCCAATTAATGGTGAGTTCAATTTGAATTTTGATGGTTTTTAAGGTAGAGAGTAAAGTGCGTTTGTTTTTGGATTTTGCTGAAAGCAATTTGCTTTGATATTTAGGCTTGTTTGTTTTTACTTTTGCATGACTTATTGCTGAATTTTGAAATTTTTTTGGTTGAATATAAAAGCTAAAATATTTGGCTTTTTGACTTTTGACTTTTTCTTGTAATGCTTTTTGAAGTTTTTTTTTTTTTTTTTTTTTTTTTTTTTGTATTAAGAAAAACTAGCTATTATAATATAAAGAAAATCATAGTCTTTTCTGATCCATTTGAAACCGATGATTAGTTTCATGCTAATTACATGTACAATGAAAAATCTTAAAGATAATCAAATACAAAATAAATTATTTAGAAACTTGAGTATTCTATAATTTTTAATCTTTGTGTTAATGAATTAATATAAATAGAATAAGTTTAAAATAGTAAATAATAATAATAGGTGAGATGTAATCATAAAATTGAAATGTACACTCAATATCAAGCAAATTTATGGAAACTAATAATAAAAACCCTTACACAATGCTACAATCATGACAAAATAATGTGCATAAAATGATGCTCCATGTGCAATAGTACTCTAAAATGCTCCATGTGAATTCTGATGATCGGTCCATAATATAATGGATTTTTTGGGATTAGGGCTGTGCAAGTCCTGTGTAGGAGCCATGCAAGTCATAGGCCGTGCAAGTCCCATAGAGGATCATGTGAGGGTCTTGTGGCTTTAGGCCTATTTAAATTTGGAATACAAATATGCTATATGTTTTAGGGTTTTGGGGGCTCTATAAATTAATAGCCACCATACTCAATTTGTATCCTAATTTTTTAGAAGACCACTAAGCGGGCTTGCACGACCCTGTGCGGGACTTGCACGAGCTCCTACATGGGACTTGCTTTTAAAGACTATATATACCAAAAGCCATTTTATTGTTATGGATGTTATTGTATTATAATAAAATTATGTTATTTCATTTCAATGAGAATCTACATGAGCTATGTTTGCATTTAAATATCATACATGTGTGTCTTTTATTCTACATAGTAGATGATTTGGTGTGTAGAGTTCGATTTACACACAGAAGATCAAATCATCGGTTCTTGTGGAATATAAGCCATTGGTTCACAGTCTAAATGGAATTTGGCATTAGTAAGATTATAGCCTGAACTTGATGAGTCTGTGCGCGACTACGAGAATGGCTTAGTTCCAACTTCTTGTGCTAGTACATTCATGTGTATTGAGACGAGATCAACTTGGGAATGGTATTTTTATGCGACACATAAAATAATTAATATCTCATAGTTATTATGAATACTATTACTCTAATCTTGAGATAATTAATAGACACGTGCATTTATTGTTGGTTATTTTTGATTCCATAAAGTGAGATCTTTTATAGATAATAATCTCGGTAGGGTTGGATAATTGCATTAATTGTATAGTGAATGTGGTATTAACGGAATCAGGTTACGGTAATTTGATTGATGATACCCCGTGAGGATACTTATAAGTTTTTGAGTTATGTCAAACCTATAGGTTGATTTTAATCAGAGCATATCAAATAAGTTAATTGGAAAGATTCGAGGTGATTATCATATGTTGATTAAATAAAGCATCGGTAATTTAATTTAATCAGCGGGTATCATAATCTTAACATGTGGAGATTAATAATGATTTAATAACAAAGGACTCGATTTATACTTTCGAATAACTGAGGGAGTGCAATTATGATTCTTTAGTGGAGTGAATTATAATTAATGTAAATAAGTTCGTATATTTACATTGGGAGCCCGAAATCTTATTTGCCTTTAGGTCCTTACCGCAGTCTATTTATATACCATCTTTGGGTGGCCTCTGAGAAAAAACCCCCAGAGAGCGGCGGAGTCGAAGGAGAGCCGCGAAGAGAGCCACTCGCTGTACCGTTCAGCATTGGGAATATGGTAGAAGGCTTGGAGAATTAGAAGCCCGATATAACTGTAATAATTTTTATTGAATCGATCGGATAGATCTCTGAGTATGGATCGAACTATATCCTCGTAGCTTTATTCGGATTGTTTTTGTGTAATTTATGCGATACAAATACCACCATGTTCATTACAATCCCCTACACTTGCATGGCCCTAATTCCAAAAAAATCCACTATATTATGGATTGATCAGAATTCACATGGCCCTAATCCACGTAAGTCTCCAATATTGGCTCCCAAAGTCCCAAGCCACCCAATAATTCTACACCTATTTGTTTGAATTAGTATGAATAAAACAAGACTCTAATATGATTTGTAGTCTTTCTCTACCATGCGAAAAAAAGAAAGAAAAGAAAGAAAAGAAAACCTATTTGGTGAAATTCTTTGCACCAAATAATTCTACACCTATTTGTTTGAATTAGTATGAATAAGAGCAAGACTACAATATGATTTGTAGTCTTTCTCTCTATCACGAAAAAAGAAAGAAAAGAAAAGAAAACCTGTTGGTGAAATTCTTTGTCGACTTGTTACGGGGGTATACATTTTAAACTAACTACTGCATTTCCCTTTGCTTTTATCAATAAAAAAAAAAACAGTCTGCATGTATTTTTATCAGTGCAATTTCGGATCGTATCAAATTACCCTCTGGCCCGAGGTGGAGAAAATCCACTATTCTAAAAAATTAGGATACAAAATTAGAATATGATGGCTATTAATTTATAAAGGTCAAACAGCAAAACACTGTATATTTGTATTCCAAATTTAAATAGGCACAAGCCACAGAACCTCACATGATCCTGCATGGGACTTACCGACCCTAATCCCAAAAAAAATCCATTATATTATGGATCGTTTAGAATTCACATGACCACTAATCATGTAAGTCTCAATATTGGCTCCAAGAAGTCCTAAGCCATCCAATAATTCGCCCGTTGCCTAAAATTTAGTATGAATCGAACAAGACTTTGAGCATAGTTGTAGTCTCTCTATATCTGAAAAAAAAAAAAGAAAGAAAAGAAAACTACTTGGGTGAAATTCTTTATGCAACTTATTCTACCAGGGGAGTATACATTTTGGCTTATGTTGGAAGAATAGGGTTAGTTTCCCCAATACAAATGTTACTATTCGCGAAAATGCAGGCAAATCGTAATCTGAAATAATGACGGCTAAAATAGTAATAGCGAGGAAAATAATAACAAATAGGAAACGCTTTGAAAATTTCTGAGGTTCGTGATAGCCTCGTCCTCGGCGTATTGATGACTCCTACTTCTAATAAAAGTACAGGCTTGGAATATTTACAAATCAATTCTAAAGGCGACGAAAAGTAATCATGATTGGGTATCACCTGAAATAATGGCAAGTGATGAGAAGAGGTGTGTTTTTAGAGAAGAGAGGGGAGCCCCTTTTATAAGAAGAAAAGGGGAAGCAAATCCACTCCACAACCGATGTGGGATGTGGATTTGCATATATGTCAAAAAACAACAAATCTCCACCTTGACAAATATGCGAATCCCATCTCGAAACTTCTCTTTAACAAAAGGCTGCGGTGCCTCAAAAATCATTTCAACCATATGATCAAACTTTTGCAATGTTGAGTGGGAATAAACAATGATTGAGGAACTTGATCGTTGTCACCACCTTAGTCAACATACGCGGGATTATCATCGGTCTTGATCTTGAACTAAGACTCCACGCTATTGATGATTTCAGCACAAAATGATACCTCACATCCAATATGCTTCGTCGCGTGCATGATAAACGCGGTTCTTCACTGCTAAATGAATAAGCGACACGGCGTAACAGCACCAACTGTTCGACCAGCAGCAGATCATCAATGACGCCATAGCCATATTGCTTCATAGCTGCTTGATGATTGCCATATACTGCCTCGTCGTGGCAAGGCCCTTTGTCGACAAGTAAGGAATTCCAACTTCTTTGGTGCTTTTCGCGAAATGAAACACATAACCGATGGGGTGATCACGTTTACTCAAGATCCTGACATAATCACGAATGCGGTATCCGGCTACATAGTGACTGACCATATCGCTCATTCTTAAATATTAAACCAACATCTAAGGTTTTAGATATACCTTAGAATCCATTCCTTTGCTTGCCAATTTTGCTTTCCGGGATTATGCATGTACACGCTCCGATCCATTTGCATGTGAAATGTCGGGCCTTTAATACACACCATAGCATACATGACTACCCGCTGCATTTGAATAAGGGCCTTTGACATATATTCAGTTCCTCTTACGTCTTTGGACAACGTGAAGCAAGCGCGAAATGAGGAGCAAGTAGGTACTTACGGGTTGGTCTTCTCGGGCATGCAGCGTTGCTGGTACCTTCTTAATCTTTACTTCACAGGTTAAACAAAGTGTAGCACTACATACGTCTCGCTATTTCCATCGCAGAGAATCTTCTTGGCTTCACGGAATCCTTCATTTGAACTCGCCGCTTTCGGTTGAGCCTTGATATGCATATCTCCCCCTTGATTCCTTGATCTTTATCAACATGTCATCAACACTCTGAAGGTATATGAGAAAAGATCCATCCACGTAGCTTTAACGGAAATACACACAATGATCAAAATTGCTTGGTGCAGTTACGGCCCTATCATGGTAGTCGAATCGCTTATACCCTTGCCTTGGCGATTGCTTGAGCCATATAACGATTTGTTCAATTTACAAACCCGATTTTTCTTTTCCGGCAACTTTGAAACCATGCGGGTGAGTTATATATAGATTCCTCCTCCAAATCACCGTGTAAGAATCTTTGTCTTCCGTCCATTTGAACTAGTTGCAAATGGCCCCCGTACTACCAAGGCTAACAAAATACGTATGGAGGAATATGTTTCACAATAGGAGAAAATACCTCATTGTAGTCAGTCCTCCTTATGAGCATAGCCTTTATTACCCGATCTTGCCTTATATGAAACGTCATTCTTGTTTGGAAATCCTTCTTCCCGAGCATAAACCCATTCGACCAATTTCCTTCTTTCCACTGTGGTAGTCTAATACAGCTTCAGAGTGTGATTCTTCTAAAAATTTGCATTTCTTCATCCATGGCTTTCTTCCACTTTTCTTTATGTCAGGATTTATTATTTGCTTGAAAAGTCGAGGAATGCCTTCTTCTACCACTTTGAAATGCATAAGCCACCACTAATCTTAAGCCAGACGGGTTTCTAATCTCTCTTCTTGGCTCACGATGGCAATTGGTAAATCATGTTGCTCTTTGGGGTTCTTCGTTTGAAACCTCTTCCTCTCAAACATCGCCGTGTTGTTCTTTGGCCTTATTTGGTTTAAGCGATCGTACGGAAACTCCACTGTTTAAGTGCCTCTCCTGTGTGATCTTCCCTCATTTCCAGCTTCTCACGACACTTTACCATGCTGTTACCTTCTTGACATGGCGAGATTCATGAAAGTAACATCCTGCCCCAGAAATAATTTTCTTGAAGATACAGACACCCGAGTCGATATCACTTGACAGGGTAACTCCCATAAACAATGCCTTTTTAGCCCTTGGATCCAACTTAGATTCCTTTACCACATGATAATAGCGGTGGAACGAACATATAAGTATCATAATCATTTTATAGGTTTTCGGACCATACCTCGAGGGTGTTTGCCATTTAGTGCGGTGATGGTAGGCGGTTAATGAGATGACTTGCATACATATGACCTCGGCCCAAGGCTGTTGCCCCGAGCCGGCATTGGACAACATACACCAGGAATTTCTCCGGCAGGGATTCGATTCATGCGTTCTTGCCACCGCCTGGCTGGTGTATCTCTAGCTGTAAAGTGTGAGAGATGCCTTTGCTCTTACGAAATAAGAAAATTGATCATTTTCTATTACGTACCCATTATCAGAATACGAAGATACTTTAATCTTCCTCCTGTACGGTTCCTCCGCCATTTTCTTCCATACGAGAAATGTTTCAAACCTCGTCTTTGGATTTCGACGTATACACCCAGACTCTTGGAAAAGTCATCGACAAATGTAACAAATAATGTTTACCTCCCAGGGAAGCGTCTTGGTTGGTCCCGTACGTGCGTGTGAATATAATCCAATATACCTTGAATTATTATTATGGTTAACGGTCTTAGAACTTCACCACTCTTTTGCTTTCCCAGCGAACACATTGCTTTCGCCAAAAATCCGACTGCGAGAGTCTTTGCACCATTGATAATCCTTGCGCCTTGGCGTTTGAATTTCTCGGCATGTCGAGTCTCATATGCCATAACTTTGGACATCTGGCTCTTTAATATCTCGGAATCTGCAGCTTCAACAGCGCCCTCCCTTCTTTGTCTTTGCCTTGATAAAGGTGCGAGGTTGTTTCTCTTTGATACCTTTCATCACCCTGAAATTATCTGAAACAACTTTGATCCCATTTTCATAATGATAGTGAAAGCGCTTTTTATTTCCCAGAGTTCGAAATGAGATTAACACCGAGAGCAAAAATGTCACCGAACATCATCGGCACCTAATGACCCATCACGATTCATGGCTGATTGAACGTCCGGCTACCTTGAGTTGATTGTACGCGGTGGACAATACCACCGTCGAGTTCTGTAAAGTTGAAGAGCGCTCGGCACTACGAAACACGTATGGAATGAAGCGGTGCGAATCGCTGACCATTCATGATGCTAGTCATTGATGACACACAAGCCCGATGAAAATCGACTTATCATCTTCAGCCACCGCATTAGCGGATACACTCTTTCCTTTCTTTTACTGCGGCAGTTGATCTTTCTTCCAATGCCGCTTTTGTGACAAAAAGGCACATTCATCTTTGCGAAGTTTGCCTCTTGGCTGAGATCTTCCCCTTCTCCTTGGTTTTCGGCTTTGATTACGACCTCGAGAACGATTAATGGGCTTCACGGTGAGCTCTGTGTTCTAATTTATCTTTTTTTGATCTCATTAGAATCTGAGTAGTTACTTCTTTAAATGTTATTGTTTCCTTCGGTCGACATACTATGATAAGGTGTTCATATTCATCGGGAAGGGAAGCTAACAATATCAAAGCCTTATCAACATGCTTGTTTCTCATCTAAATTCTATAAATACGATTACTAATGAATCAAATGCAGTGATGTGATCATTCATGAAGTAATTTTGATTTATCACTGGAAGCCAGTCTGACTTCGTTCAAATATGGGAGCTTGTTCTCTGTGCTCTTCTTCATGAACTGTCTTCGACTCCTTCCGCAACTTGCTTGCGGGCGTCTCATAAGCGGATGTTTTGGCTCCTTGGAGAGACTGTCGAATCGTACCACAGTACTAAGCGATTGATTCTTGTCGATCTTTCTCATCGACATCTTAAATTGCGCTTTCTTACAGTGCGACATGGCTCACGTTGGAAAGAACATCCTACACCTCACAATGCCACATGCCAAAGTTGTTGGTGCCATCAAATTTCTCCACATCAAATTTGGTATTAGTCACCATTGATCTTGATAAGAATCCTTTCGATTAGCAGAGGTTGATGAATTGCCTTTGGATTCAAAATCTGCCATTTCTCTGACAAATGGCGCATCGCTGCGGAGAATGTCGATATACCGATAGAATCACTACGATGTGGAAGATCGAGACAAGGCTGCGACCCTGCAGGCTTAGAAACTATAGGCAAAAAATGCCAAAAGCCCAGGAACCTTTTCGATGTGGAAGATCGAGATAATACTTGCAAACCCTGAGCATACTCGGCGGAACCCTTGGCTACGATACCAATTGTTGGAAAATCGGGTTAGTTTTCACGAATACACAAATATTCTTATTGACGGAAATGCACCGAATGCGCTAATACAAAATAATGACTAAAATAGTAATAGCGAGAAAATAATAACAAATAAGAACAGAGGAATTTGCGAGGTTCGCGATAGCCTCGTCCTCGGGCGCCGGCGAAACAACTCCCGCTAATAAAAGAATTACAAACTGCCCAAGACCCGCAATCAATTTCTAAGCGAAGATGCAAAGAAGTAAATACCCAAACAATTGGGTAATACTACAAATAATCTTAAGTGATGAGAAGAGGTGTTTTTTAAGAGAGAGAAGAGGGAGGCCTTTTATAACCGAAAGGAGCAAATCCACTCCGGCCGTGGGATGTGGATTTGCATATTTTACAAAAAGACAACAGCTTCTTTCTTTGTTTGCTTTGTTTTTATACATCATTTTTAATTTGCTTTGCTTTTATTTGTAAAAACAAAAAAGTTAATACATAATCACTTGTCACATCAATGCGCAACTAGTTTTATACGGTTGAAGCGGAGTTGGATGCTCATGTTAAGGAAATGCAGTAATAATATTTATAAATATTTGTACAACAAACGATTGATATAAAATACTTACATTCATATCTTCAAAGCAGGCTAAGGATGAGGAAAAGAAGTAGGCAGACGATGTGAAAACGATAACGTGTGGGAAGGCGTTTTTGCAAGCGTGCTCGTCGCCTTGAGACGTGGCGGCCTGCTAGTAAGCACATTCTCATGTCTTTTGTCGAATTACAATTTCAAATCGTATCGAGAATACCTGGCCAGAGGAGAAAATCCACTATTCTAAAAATAGGATAAAAATTAGATATGGTGGCTATTAATTTTATAGATCTTTGAAACCACTAAAACCACATAACATATTTGTATTCCAAATTTAAATAGGCTAAACCCTGAAGACCCTCCACATAGTCCACAGCGGAGCTTGCACGGCCACAAACGGGTTTACGGCCTAAGCAGGTTTGCCACGATGCATAGGACTTGCAAGCCCTGGGCCCGAAAAATCCATTATATTATGGATGGTCGAATTCACATGGCCACTAAATCACGTAAATTACTACTTGATATTGACTCCGAAAGTCCCTGATCACCTAATAATTCTACACCCATTTGTCTAAATTAGAATGAATCAAACAAGACTCTTACCTTATTTATAGTCTCTCACCCAATCGATCCGTTGATCGATTGACGAGCCTAGCTGTCACACCCCCAACCCTCGCTTAGGCAGACGAATGGGGGTGAGAAACTATACTGAGACTCTTTACGTGCTTTTTCAGACATTGATGGGCCCAAGTCTTATAACTGAGTCAAAATATCATATACAAAGATACAAAAATAAAACTACCATCGTAGTGGTGTTTCTGATGTCAATACCTCTGATCCACGAGTCCCCATTTACATATACATTTACAAAAGCGTACATTTACATTTACATAATCGAGCCTCAAAACCTACGATGTTATTACTCCACTAGTTTGTTATTGTGTATCACGATAAGCGGGCGTCCTTCTGCATGCCACGGATTAAAACCAGGTGCTAAGCTTTCTGACTTGAAGTGGGAAGCATTATAAGCTATACGTCTGCCAGCGTGCGTATCTTTCGTTCTGTTAAGCATATAACAATAACGGATATCTGATAAGCGGATATCGAATTTATCATGAATTCCATATAACAAATTTATACACACATACTTGTGCCCCATAGCGAGACTTATACTTGTTTTGATCTCTGTAGGACACATACTTGTACTTATAATGAGATTTTATGCTTGTTCGGTTCTCACGTAGGGTTATCAGGGTTTATACTTGTATGGAGGTACGTAGGTACTACGAACCTGCCTCTGAGAGGTACTGTGGGTACTAGATATACTTATACGGAGGTGCTCGTAGGTACATTTAGGCGATATTAAAATGGTGGGACATAGCCTGATAAGTGCAGGAAGGTGCGATCTGATCTTGAGGTCTTGTGCTGCAGTGGGAGTGTCGGCTTTCTTGACGAGGAGAGTGTCGTCGCAGCGGCCGAGTGTCGTCGCACTAATCGAGAAATGCAGAAACCATAAATGTGATGAAGCATTGTGGATAAAGTGCCGTCGCGCTAATGAGAGGAAATCTTGAAGTACTATACGTGCACGCCCGCCGTAACATAGATGCCATGTCATTCAATATTCGGTTTAGCGATCCCTGATTATGTGTTTCGGAACTTATGATCTTATTACATGGAGTTATGACATTAAGTTTGCGGCGACAGCTCTCTTGGCGGCTGAGTGCGATCTAATTTTCCTTTACCTTACAAACATGAATGGACCCTTTCATACACTTATAAGGGTCCTCGGTGTTCGATAGACAAGTCCTCGAACAACGGAAAAAAAAAAAAAAACAAAAAACAAAACACAAAAGGGTTTCCATGCTATGACGTGTGTGCGAGGCTTGACCCCGAGCCTCCTCTCGACTCCCACGCCACGGCGTGGACATGCCATGCCTTGGCACGAGGCGTTGGGTCCACAAAGCCCGCAATGGGACCTGGCGCGGTTGGCTCATTTCATCCATTTTTCAACTCCAGCTGAAATCAAAGGAAAAATTATGCATGTTCTCCGGAAAAACATCTCTAAGTGGAGTTCCCCAACCAAACGAAAACCAAACATAGAGATTAGTAGGGATTTTTCAAAAACAAAGCTCATTACTTGTAAGTTAAGGTCGACTTCCTAACACTGAGCATGTCAATTATCTGTAAACCAGTCCCAGTACAAATCCATACTCATCTTATCTGAGCTAGGGTTTTACCAATGACTGACAAATCTTGGATTAGGATGAATTCCTAGCTAAACCCTAGAAATGGAACCACTAATATCCATACAAACATTTCCATACAAATTCCATAGAAAAACATAACATTCCATACTCAAAGTTTAGCCTTTCTTCTTAACACTTCTTCTTCTTCTTACACTTCTTCTCTTCTCTGCTCCTTCTTCACGTTTTTTTGCTCCCGAAATGAGAGACGAGCAGTGCTTATCAGTGGTCTTAATTTCCTTTTATTGCACTTTGAAGTTTATCAAGTTCCCTCTATTTGCACCATAACTTCCTTATTCCACTTTGGCATATAATCTTATTATCTTATGACTTTTATATTTCGTTTAATAATTCCACTTTTACCCTTCCATTTTGTACAAATTCTGGGTTTCGATCTTAGTTTTCACATTTTGAATTTAAATTAAGAAAAATTCAAATTATACCTACAAAATACTCTAAACATGTCGAAAAAGACTAAGGTATATTTCGGGGTGTTACACTAGCTGGGCCCTAGGCCTCATTTCTACGGGTCGGATGACCCAACCTGTTAGAGACCCTAATTGGGTGTCATTGGACTCTCATTATCTGTTTCAAGCTAATTAAATAAAAGCACCCAACCTGTTAGAGACCCTAGTTGGGTGTCATTGGACTCTCATTGTCCGTTTCAAGTTAATTAAATAAAAGTATATATAAATATATATATATTGTCCGTTTCAAGTTAATTAAATAAAAGTATATATATATATATATATATATATATATATATATATATATACTCTTTATATATATATATATATATAATGTAGAATAAAAATTTAAAAAAATAAAAATCAAAGACATCTTATTATTTGATTTGATACAGGGACATCATTAAATCCAACTAAGAGTTAGATTGTGTTTGTTAACAATTGGACTAGATTAAAACATATTTTAATGCTTTGATCATCCATTTCCTTTCCTTTTTTTCCTTCTTTACTTGAGAAAGCTTCAAACTTTGTTCTATGAGGGCTGGTTTCTAAATAGACCAAATTCGAGAACTGATTATAAATATATTTGAACCAGATAAATGAGCAAATATGGAAATAAAATTGTAGTAATTTTTGTTTAAAAATGACCATATTCCACAGACTTACTTTACATCATTTTCTTGATCAACATGTAACTACGATTCCCAAGCTAAGTAAAACTGACTCGTAGCATTAGTAAAAAAAATGTGAACATATTTTCATGGTAAAAACTAATTTATTTTATTGAATTAACAGCACACAAAATTAAAGAAATTAATAGATGACTAACCTATTAGAGACTTTGAAAAAAAGCTATTCGGATTTTAAAGTAATTTTTAATTTAATAGACTTTAAAAATAGGGCAAAGAAAATAGAGAAAAATGTAGATAAGTGGAAAGAGGGTGGATGGAGAAAGAAATGATTTGTAAGTGTAAATGGATGGGGATGACCGACATTGTTCAAATGATAAATGGATGGGATGAACACGTACGGGTCGAATATAATCAAATATAAAAAGAAAATCAAGTTTTTTCCTGGGTTTTTTGCCCTCTTTCTTCCCCCATTTTCCTCTTTCCCATTCTAGTCTTTCCTGAGTTTCTTCCCTTGACGTTGTAGGTACGATCATCCTAGATCTTGTAGTTAATTTCATCCCTTTGGAGTACACAAATATTGAATCTCTTGATTTTCCTCTTCAGGCTCAAGATTTTATCATTTTCTTTCATCCATATCCCATATCTGACTATTTCATTTATTTTGCTTCATCTGATTTTTTGATCAGATTGAAATTTAGATTGCGGATTTGGAAGTAGAAATCATGGAAATAATTGTTCAATTGTTTTGTTATCGTTGGTGTTGCATTCCGTTTGGCTTAGACTGTGCTTGAAAATATTTTATTACCACTTATGAAAACTGTTACGACTTTTGTTTGTTGGCTTTTTTGCGGCTTTATATGTAAATTCAAAGCATGTTAGATGTTTCGAAGATAGAAGAAATTTTGTGGTTAGAAAAATATTTTCAAAATTTTGAACAAATCTTTGACTACTTTGTGAATATTGTTTTTGGAGTATGCCTCTTTGTGATTTTTGTAAATGAGTGGAAGTATGTGACCTTTTGGTGGATGAAATCTGGTTTTCTGCAATTTTCCCAATCAAAACTCATCAGCACACGGGATTTCAAAGGTCAGGACAGGTGAAGAGCAGGATTTCTTATGGGATTTGGAATCGAGAGTATGAACATCTATTCCGCCTGTCGGGATTCAGGACAGGTATGAAAAACATTTTATGCTTCGGGACGGGAATGGGACAGGGCAGCCCCGTCCCAAACCCCCGTCTAGCTTTATCTGTAAGAAAAAACATAGTTATTACTACTGTTTCCAGTGTTTTATGGAAGAAAGCCCGTTTGGATGCTCATGTTCAATACCAAGATGATAATATTTGCACATGTTTTCTACAACAAACCGTTTGATATAAAATACTTACATTCATATCTTTCAAAACAGGCTAGGATGAGCAAAAGAAAGGGTGGACGATAAGAAAGCAGCGTGGGGAAGTTGCTTGCCAGCATGCTCATCTCCTTGTGGTATTAGCTGGTCCTCCTAGTAAGCCACATTCTTATGTGCTGTTTCTTTTTGAAGATAAGCAAGCTTAACCCAGTGTAAAGGAAAATTTTTTTGATAGATAAGCAACATTTAATTCATTTAATCCAATCCAAATGACTTAGGTGGTGTTTGTTTTATTTAATCTTTTGAATAGAATTTTTTTGAGCTTATCTTGAATAGTCTTGTGTAGTATTAAGTATTAAGTTCAATTTGTTTTTTAACGTTATGTAGTGAGTAGGGATGATGACGTGACAGTTATTTTGGGTTAAAATTAAAGCCTCATTTCTCTTAATCTGGGGTTTAATTTAATTTTGTCAGTTTTTAACGGGGTTTGAGTTTAATTTCTCAAATCCGAAACGGATTCGAATTATTGTGCAGGAAAATTAGAAAATTTTAAAATGGAAAAATGTAAATAAAAATAATAAGTCTGTAAGGGTTCGGGGAAGTTTAGAAAATTATCTGAATCTCGGATGGCCAAACGAGATTCTTGTAGTTAAATTTGTCTGAAATCTAAGTGACCCCGAAGTTCGTCGGATTACGAGACAAAGCAGAATTTTTCGATTTTAAGGTGATAAGTTAGGTGAGCAGGGGCGAGATTTTTCACGAAAATCTCAGTTAGAAATGACTTGGGTTAAGTTAATTTTAAAATAAGGTAGTGAAAAGAAATAAATTGTTTAGTGACTTGAATCAGAATGAAACGATATGAATATATATCGAAAATAATAATAATAGCGCCATGCCGATTATATTTTTAAAAATAATTTTTATTATTTTATTTTTTATACTTTAATATAAATAATAATTATTATTATAATGTTTTTTAATAAATAATTTATAAAATTCATAATATTTTATTTTAATGAAAATATTAAATTTAATATAATAAAAATAAAAGCAAATATAAAAAAAATTAAAATTTAAAAAAAAAAGCAAAAATAAAATGTAAATAGAGAATGAGGTTTGGGAATTTTTTAATCTGTGCAGTAAATGTTAATTTTTTAAATGAGAGCCAGTTTGAATTGAAAAAATAAGCAGTAGAGATTCGAGGATGGGACCGGAATAAAATCTGCGAGCCGCTTCTAGTTGTCGTCCACAATTGTATGTTAATTAATTTCTTCTTAGCATTTGAGGCGATGATTGGGTTTTTAACACATTTTTTTGTGGGGAAAATGAAACTTTTACGAATAGAAAAGCGAATATTCGCTTTTACATTCGAGAACTTTTTTAAAAATTTCGATGATAAGTGGGTGAAAATTTAAAAAAACCAACCAGAACTTTAATCTTGAAAGCTGTTAAACGACGTTAAGTCAAATAACGTCATGTACTATAAAAAACGGATCAATAAGATTTACCAGCCCTATCTTCCATTAATCAAGATTGAAAAAGACCGCATTAGAAACCTGACATTTAATCCTTTTAATTCGTCTCTGCCAATCCTTTCCTCTTCAACACTTGGAAAGTAGATCCGGTAAGTATGGTCAACCTTCTCCATATCTAGACAAAACCCTTCTCCAATTTCTCTCCTCTAGGTACAAAAAAATACGAAGAGTTGTTTGCATTCAATCAAATCTATCTTTGATGAGTTGGAGAGTATAGCCTCACATTTCTAAATGGATTATATGAAATCATGTGTTCTCATTAAGAGCAGAAAGCACTCTATATAAATGCTTTCTTTGTGGAGAGGAAGAAAAAGTATAGACCATATACCAATTCCCTACCTTGGTGTAGGAGCTTTGGACTACTATTTCCATGAGGTGGGTGCATTCTTCCGTTATTCAATGACAGACCTCCTTGAGAGACCACCTCCTTATTCCATGAGAGACCTTCTCCTTAGGAAACGACCTCTAAGAAAAAGAACAAGGCAAAGAATGAAAATTTTTTGAATGACTACCTCCATGAGAGGCGAAAGGTTTAGAAGGAGAAAATTAAATTTTTTGGCTTTCAATAATGGATTGTTTTGCTTCACATACAACATGGTGGTAAAAACACTGATAATGACTTTCTTACTGGGCACCCCTCCATGAAATCCCTTATAGCCTTGTGCACCCTTCGACATTCTCTGAGGGACATAAAGTATATTGGCATGTTAGAGAGAGTAAATTCGAATGAGTAAATCTTCCCCATAGAGATTCGAAGCGCTAACCTTTTCACGAATCTTTACTGGCCTCATCCACTTTTTATGAGAGTGTTTCGCACCCCAAAGGTAACCATAAGTATGTTTGAATGTTTGGGATTTCAGAACTCCCGATGACATGTAGTAATACATTCAAATTCGAACTTCATGCTCACTTGAAACCGAAGCTAATAAGGCTAAAGGTGACAGCAGATCCTTTGGGATGAGAATCAAGCAAAGTAGGCGATAAGCACACTATCTAGCGCTCCTCTCCACAGGCCGCTCCTCTCCCTCGACCTGGGTTCGGTTCTCTTTCAAAACTTATGGGATCAGATGCTCTTATTTCACGAGTCCATAATATATATATATATATATATATATATATATATATATATATATATATATATATATATATATATATATATATATAAATAAGCAAAGTAGACGATAAGCACACTATCTAAGCCACTCTCTCCATTTCTCTCCTCTCCTTAGCCTGGGTTGAGTTCTCTTTAGAAAGAAGCTCATTAGCAAGGTTAAAGATGCTCCTTATTTACTGAGTCCATAATATATACCATATATATATATATATATATATATATATATATATATATATATACCATATATATATATATATATATATATATATATATATATATATATCTTGTTCCTTGGAATGGTGACAAACAACTTTTCTAGAATGCGTTTTTTCTTGTTAGAGTCTATGTATGGAAGCGTGCAGAGGAAGGGTTGAAGTCATCGAAGAGTTTTTATTAGAATGACGCCAGAAGAACACCAGGTATATGGAAGTATATAGAGCCTGGTGATTGGTAGTGAATCTTGTTTTCTAGCATACTTTTCATGTGTTTCTTCACTTTAATGTTGAATTCACACACAATATCTCTAAAGTAAATCTAATCCCATTTGCTTTGTGTTTGGTAGGTTTTAAATGAGAATCAAGCAAAATGATGGAAGAATTGAAGAAAGAAGAAGGCGAGATATTTGCGGCTTTGCTTAGTTGTGATAAGTAAATTCGTTGTGTTTTTTGTGTGACAAAGGAAGCAATGATTGGATGAAGAAAGATTATAAGAAAGAAGACATCGCAGCGCGTCACGAATCTGCGGTACTTTAACCGTTCTGGCGTAGATGTCTTATTGCCGGATCGTTTTCTTGGTTTGTGTGATTGCTTCCTTTGTCATGATAAGCAAAGTTGTAACATTTAGCATCTTCTTCTTTTCTTCAAAAACTTGATGAGCTGGCTAATGAGAAATACGTGCCTGAACAAATGGGTAGCATATATGTGTGTGCACAAAATGCATGATATATACCGTGTCTCAAGTAATATAGTGTACCTAAGTATGAATGTCGTTCCACTAAGTTTATGAGGCGATAAGTACGAGTCGACGCTTCAAGAAATTCAAGCAATCCAAGAAATTGAATTGAAACGAATTTAGCTAAGCTAAGAGAGTCTCAATCTAACGAATGAAGTGTGCGACTAAGAGATACCATGAGATGATTAAAACCACTGAGGTATTTGGTGCATTTGGACAATCTTTATTGTATCTGAAACGAAATTTCATCCTATTGTCTCATCAGAAGTGTTATCTAGATGATTCTTATCTAATTTAATTATAAGCCTTTCTCGAGAGTCAAATAACCTACTGGTAACACTAAGGTTTCTTTCTTGCTCAGCAAACCAGACATTAGCAATGCATTAAGACTAAAAAACCACATAAGCCTCCTAATTATTGCCACAATATCTCTAATATCCAATCAATTAGGTTGATTCATCTATGCACAATTCCTTGTTATTATACTTAGATTTCACAGAACCACTCACCATATTGAGATTGATGAGAAATCGATATATAAATAGTTCTCATTAGCGACGTTTACCAACGGCTCCTGTTTTGCACTAATTTCGTAAGGTCATAACTGTCATCTGACTTCCAATTTGGGTGTTCTTGAATGCCAGATTGGAAAGATCTTGAAATTGTAGATCTATATATAGCAAGTAAAAACACTTTAGAAATTATTATAAAAACTTAATGCTCGCAAATGCTCCAAGCGAGTCACTTTTGGGCTCTCTTGTATCTTCTTCCTTCTAACTACCAGAGTCATAACTTGGTCATTTGAGAGTCGAATGGAGTGAATAAGGTATCTTTGGAAAGCACGAGAAGTCTCCTATCCATCATAATAATATTATCCATTGGGGATCATTGTACAACAAAACATCAAGCAGTAGCTATTGCTGCATGTGTAGTTTGCTGATTTTTGGGCTTTATCTCTTTGTTTTTGCTCCATATTGGCCCATGGTTGACCTAATCACAAATTGAACATTTTATGCATTAGATCACTTATTTATATAATAAAACTACTAAAAATATAAGCAAAATGTATTGATAAAATGAGTATAAAATATCTCATCTGTAAACATGAATCGATAGATAGCGACCATGCAAAGTGATAGAAATAGAAAAATCAATAATTAGATATAATATTCATAATCGAAATACAGCAAAACCCTAAATTTTACAAATTTAGAACATGATGATGCGGTACATCATAAATTGAAGAGAAAACATTAGAAAGAGAAAGAAAGAAGCTTCGGTGGTGAATTATATGAATTTTTCAATCTTTACATCTAAAATCGAGATTTTCTCCAAATCTTAGAGAAAACGACTACAAAATCACTCCTCTCTGTTTTGAAAGTCTCTACTTGCCATATTCTTGGTAAAATAAAGTTTATATCACTGGGAAAATGGGCGATGATGGGCTAATAATGAAGATTTATGCTCGGCTCACCAGACCTTCGTCGCGTGGGGCTTCGTCTCTGACGGTGTTCCTTTGTCGGCGACACCTCACCGTCACGATACATGCCCTTTAGATGTCTTTATTTTGGATCTTTTCTTCGTTACGCGAACATCGCCGTTGCGTGGCCGGTGCCTATACTTGTTGCGTTGAGCAAGCAACATTGACATCTTCTTATTTTCTTGATTTTCATTAAACCTACAAGGCTTACAAAAAGCGAATTGGGGTTAGAGCATTCTTTAGAGATATTGAATTGTGAATATAACATTAAGGAGTTGTATAAAACACATGAAAATTATCTTTATAAATGCTAACAAGATTCACACTTATCAAACACCCCAGGCGGGTTTGCTTGTCCTCAGCGAAGACAAGATACATTTTCCTTTTTACATTGAAAAAAATTTAAAAATAAAAAAAAAAGAAACAATGAACTTGAAGAGATCAACAATTTGTGACATTTTGCCTCAAGGGTTAATCTTCCCTGACTACCGAGAATATTTCAGATAAATTCTATAAATATAATAGGGTGACCATAAGTCACCACACTTTAAACAGGTTCTAAGCGTAGTGTGTGAGAATCTGCCCTCGTTCAACCAATTTCAATTTAGAATGAAATTAATTAAGAGTATTGAATGGAATGGAAGATCTCTTACTTTGTCACACCCCCACCCATTAGCGGGAGGTGTCTTGGCCGCACGAAACCCCAGTCATTTACTTCAGCGGTAGAGAATCTGTGACGAAGTCGGTGTTGCTTCTTTGAAAACTGGTATAAAAATTTTTTTCTAAACTTGTGATTTTATAAAATTTCGGTGGCATCTTGTTTATCTGAGGACATATCCCAAAACATGTATATCTGATTTACACTTTTAAAACATGGCAATGACATTATTTCTTCAAAAAGAGCCTCAGGCTCATCACATTATTGTACACATATGCACAACTATACAAGTGCAAAGTGTTTTCAAATAAAAAAGTTAGCATACAGGTTAATTAAGTAAACATATACTAGAAGTCGGGAGGACCACACTTTATGTCCTAAGCGTCCGCGTGCACGTACTTGGAAAATAGTTTTTCATGAGGAAAATAATAGGCTAAGCAGGCTGTTAGAGTGTATGCTTGGAAATACTTGGCACTACGCCAAAATGTTTCAAAAATATGCAAACTATCCTTTCTAGAAACATTTTCTAGAATCCTTACTTGCTTGTTATAAAGTTTCACAAACTTTTCATCATATGCTTGCCTTTGCTTTAAAGTTTCATAAACCTTTTCATCATATGTACTTGCTTTAAAAGTTTATAAAACTTTTCATAAAAGCCCCGATTGCTTACTTTGCTTTAAAAGTTTATAAAACTTTTGAAATTGCGCTTTGCTTTGCTTCAAGTTTCTAAAACTTCCTTAAAGCTGTTTGTTTGCTTTGCTTTAAAAGTTCTAAAACTTTTGAAACTACTTGCTTGCTTTTCTTTGTAAAAGTTTCTAAAACTTTTCATAAAATGCTTCCTTACTTACAGTGGTTGATTTTAGCGTATGAAGAATGCTTATAATTCAAGATAAACCCTTTGAGGCCTTTCTTGCTTGGTGTACTTTTTAGTAAACCACGGGAGCACAGGCTTCAAATGCTTGGTGGGGACTTGGGTCCATCACCTAGGTGGAAGGGCCTTGGCCCACATCACCTTCCCGTTAAATATGGTGGAAAGACCTTGAATTACACATCACCATATAATAGCTAGCCAGCGCTAACCCCCATATACTCAGTACATGCCACGGTCTCCTTTAAATGCAAGTCATGCATGACTTAAGTTTCTTGGAACTAGGCAAATCTAAATGCATAATGTCCCTAACACCACCGTGCGTGCGGAATACCTTTGGTAGTATGCTTGCTGCTTAAAACTAGGGATTTTTGTTAGAGCTATTTTATAAAATATACTTTGCTTTCTTGCTTGGAACATGGTTTAACAATTCAAAACCATTGTTTGCTTGAAATATGGTTTGATAATTCAAAATCATTGCTTGCTTACTAAAACTCATTGCTTGCTTGCTTTAAAATATGGTTTATAATCAAAACCATTCATCTTAGTATAAAGCAGGTTTATAATAATACCTTAGCATTTGAAAAATAGGTTTTAGAACACTCACCTTTTTGTTTACCAAAGCGGAAGCACGACTCCACAACTTTCCATATTTGCTTTTGCTTCCCACACTCAAGCGAATCCGGCGAAAACATTAATCGCCTGCGTATAGCGTAAAACTTAGCATTACTTCATCGCCAAGTCACTTTAAAGGTCACACAACATTCATATAAGAAGCCAAATGAACAAATTGCCCTTGAGCACAGTACAACAAAAACGCTCATTTTGGCCATCTTTTTCCAACAATATTCTCTTGGACTTTGTGCCAAAGTGGCTTGATGTTCAAATTATAAAGCTCTCGGATCAATCCTTTATATATCCAATGACATCTCTTTAAATTTTCAATTTAAAATTCCTTCCCTAAGGCCCTCAACCACATAACACGAGTTACAACATTTTTTTGATGCCAAATTGGTTAGCTCATTGAATCACCTATTGTTATCCTTGATTTCTAGGGTCTAAACTCCATAAATTGGAAATGGTTTCTTCAGTCATTTGAAGCTATGGTTTCTTCAGTCATTTGAAGCTATAGGACTTTCTTGAGTCATTTGAAGCTATGGTTCTAAGGTTTCTTCTCAATTGGAATCACCCAATTTGGATCACCCAAAACTCAAGTTATTGTAAATTTACATCTAGATTACTCAATTTTGCGAACATAAATACGCACATAGCTCAACTTGACAAATTTAAGGCACTTTGGGGTTACAATTTGCATAAACTTCCTTCTACTAACTTATTCCCCTAAATTCTATTTTACCGAGGAATTTTGAATCACTCAATTTGGATGAGTGAAACTCAACTTATAGCCAAAACACTACAACAATACAAAATAGAGGGCATAACAGTGAGGCTACGAGGCTCACCTTTCGATCCATATTTGGGAGCCTTAGAGATAATTTGCTCTTGGTCTCTTATATAAATTTGTAGCCCTATCTTATGGTTCTTTACCAATTGGAATAAATTCATTTGGATGATTATAACTTAATCTATATTGAAAACAAAAGCAGAGGTTTACAAAATTTTGTGACATTTCCTTTAAAAACCCAACATTCTCCTTTTTACAACCATTCCTCAAAACCAACATGGAATTTACCCAAAACAACTCCACCACACTTGTATTGGTGGTTTAGAACTTCATATAACCAACCCTACGTAAAAATCCCAAATTCATACTAAGGTCAAAAATCCATATAAAACCATAGAAATATGATGGACTCCATGTTTATCTTATACCAACTAAAGGTTTACCCACCTTCAACAATTCTAGGTTAGTATAATCTCCTAACAAAACCCTAGGAAAGGAGCAACTAATCATCCATAGAATATCCATACCAAAAACCCTAGACATCCAAAATACACATGATTGCATACAAAAATTCAAAGATTCATACCTTTTTGCTCTTCTCCCTCTTCTTCTTCCTCTTCTTCCTCCCTTCTTCTCTTCTTCTCTTCTTCTCTCTCTTATGGTTGGCTCTAGCCAAAATGAGACCAAAATGAGATTTGTTTGTCTCATCCCCCTTTATAGTTTTAATTCTCCTTTTATTTCAATTAGGTCTTCCCTCTCTCAAGTATTTGCAAATCAACTTTTGTTATTTCTATAATGGCATACCCTCTTCTCATATTATGACTTTCATATCCTTTTTGACCAATTACAAATTTACCGCATTACGAGTGCAAAAATTCGAAAAAAAAAAAAAACTACAATGGCAATTAAATAATTTGGAAAGTCTTTTGGTGTACATATGCGCCCCTACGGTTACACGTACAGTACATCCTCTCGGGATGGGGCGTTACATACTTACCAGGAATCTCACGATTTAGAGTGATCAAGACTCCATAGGCTTGCTTGGCATATCATTCTCCACTAATATAGGCATTTCACAACTCTAGGATCAAATAGGTCTTCACAAGCTTGTAATGAATGGCTTGGGTAGAAGGGTAGATGAATAGGTCAGTTAGGCTTAAGTTTACCCAAAACACACGTGTACATTCTTCTCTCGTCAAAGCACCTTCATCCTTCAATATTTGTCTATACATGCAATTGAATCCTTCAAACTCATCACGTTTTGCATCATTGTGCTATTTGTATTGCTTCACCCCCAGACTTATTTGGCTTCGATCTTTCATATGACCCTGATTGTTTTCTTTTATGAACATCAAAGGCTAGAAATTGGTGCAATGTCAACCTCTTTAAACTTTCTACTTACCTTATGTAGCGAGTTTTAGGTCGGTAACTCTGAAGCCAGGTTGGCGCAGGGTCTTAGGTATTAAACACCCCTACGGACTTAATGGGTGAGGTAAGAAGGTATGAGGCTAAACTCCTCCTCTTAGTTCTTTGGCTTTTTGCTCTTTTTCTTTACCTTTTCCACACCCAAACACCTATTCTCTTATAATATTGCTTTTCAAGTGACATGCTAAAAAATCAGCAAGATATTGACTAAGGGTAACTAAACGGGGCTTATAAGGCTCCCAGGTGGGTGACTATAGATTAATGCAATAAAAGGTGTGCTAGAAAGGCTCAACCGATTCCAAGAATGGCCTATATCATTTTCCCAAAATATGTGATGCCTAGAATTTCTCCTCAAATGATAATTAAACAAGTTATGGAGTCTTAAAAGATCTGAAAATATGGTATTCATCTAATTCTTCTCTAAACCAAGCACAATTGGCCACAAAGGGTATATTGTGACAGTGCTCAAGTTGGTAAGAACCTATGGCTAAGTCCAGAACTACATGGTCAACCCATTAGGCTTTAAGCTCAACTATCTCTAATATTCTTCATATGAAAGGAAAACTCAGTAAAAAATCATCATAGGCGTCACTTGTACCCCAACAATAAGCTCACACAACAAAATAAAATCTTTTTGAATCTTTTTCAAAAATTTTTATACTTTTACAATATAAAGATAAATCCAGCTAGTGGCTTAATAAACTTCCAAGCATTTAAGCACAAATAAGGAGATCCAAAAAAAGATAAACTAGTATAATCAACATGAAAAACATACCATAGATCATCAATAAGCTCAATCCAAGTGCAAGCAGATAAAAACCAACTCAAACCAACTATAAATGCCCAAATGCTAAACCAAACACTTGTCCAAAAGAAAACTATAAAATCAAAGCTATCAAAAAGATAAACATGTCTAAGGTGCAAAACATGGCCTGGTGAAACAGTCTCAAGAAAACTCAGCAAGCTCAAGCCCCTAAGCTTAAGGTAAGCATTGTCCTCAACACAATAAAGCAATGGAGTATAGAAAATCCCCTCAAACATCAGGTTGCTCGTCATCATCCTCTGGATCGTCAGGTAGCTCTATGGTGTAGTTGGTGGCCAAGGTGGAAACTCGAACAGTGAAAGAGGTGAAGGAGGCACAGTTGAAACAGGCTCATGGGACCGCTGATAATACACCATGAGGCTCGCCAGGTATGATGTGTTATGCTCTTGCTGGTCCACTTGCATCCCTGTTGCCTCTAGAGCTAATTCCTCGAGCGGACTTGATTCTCGCATTGTCCATGCAGCGTATAGTTGCTCTTCTGGTAGTCCGTGAATTCCTTGAATAAAGCAGAGGCCAATCCACTGATCAGCTTTTGGACCCTCGGATGAATAGGTCCCTGTGGTAGCTCTGTTGATCTTCTTCAGATTCTTCTTCTCCCTCTTCATCAGTGTCTTCGTCTATAGCTTGAGAGGTGGAGCCGTCCTTTAAGTTAGGCATTGGCAATGGAAGCTTGTGTGGGGACTTCTCCTCAGACTCGGACATGGGAACTCCCGCCATCTTACACAGTAAGGTAATTAGTAAGGGGTGGGTGAGAGCTCCAGTGCACTACTTGCAAAGATTCAATAATTGAGCTTTCAATGACAAATCCTATATCAAACTTAATGTCCTCAACTGTAGCATATAGGAGGATGGCCTTGTCCCTGTGGACTATAGATACTTGCAAACTCGACCTCAAGCGAGAGCAAAGGAAGTAGAACCATGCTTTCGGGACTGGCTTCAACCCGACCCTCGAAAAAGTTGTGACTTCATTGGTGGAGGGGTTTCTCTTCCATGTCTTCTTCCTGTTTATAAGGGTTCGAAGGAGGAGATCGTAGTTAGGGCTTCGAAATAAAGCCTTATAAGCATCATTGTCATCGTCCTTAAAATCATATGCTTTGTTGATGGTTGTGGCGTTGAACTTGACCCATTTTCCTAGGACATATACTGAGGAACCATCACAGTGGAGAAGGTTAGAATGAAACTCTCTCGAACAATGACGACCTTATACCTTGTGGAGGTGCTCCACAGAACCGACCCCAATCTTTCTTCTGAATCATATATGTGAAGAAGGCATTGGAATGGAAAAACCTCGCTCCTGACATGAAGGTGCAGTTTGTACAACGACTCATGGTACCCGCTCATCGCCTCGCGAGTGATTAACTTTTCTAGATCTTCTGACGGAGGTGGAGGCTGGCTCAAACTGGAACCCGAACCGATCTTCCTCTTCTTCAAAATCAACTTCTTGGGAGCTGTTGAAGCTTCAAGAGAAGGCTGGAGAAGGGAATTTTGAGAGAAGAGCGGTTTGGGAGGGAAGAAGTGAGGAGATGAAAGAAAAATGAAAGGGTTTTTGCTTTTTTTAAAACTCTACAATCAGCCCTTTGTCGCAATGAGAGATGGGTTTGTCGCGACAGGCGTGGAGGTGAAAGAGCGTTGGGGGTTCAGAAATTTGGGACCTGGTTCATCGTGACGAAGGGATGCTCATAGCGACAAACCCGAGAGGGTGTTGAAGGTTAAGGAGATAGATGGTTGATCCCCAAAATTCAACTCCCAAATTCTCTTAAGGCATAAATCCTTACTCCCCAAAAGTCCTTACACACTTCTCATTAACGAAAATTCAGATCGCCTCTCTTTTGATCTTTAAACTCCTCATCTTACATTCGTTTGTTATTCTTCTCCCAAAACTTAGTTCCATTCAATTCAAAACCTCTTTTGGATTCTTTAATGGACTTGAAGTATAAACACACACATCGAATAAACAAGTCGAAAATAAAAAAATAAACTAAAAGGAAACAAAACAAGAATAACAGGAAAAAGGGAATCTCCACAAAGCTTGAGTTTGCCTCTCTCAATGTGAAGGTTTTCCAAACTACAAGAAGTATAAAAAAATCGGTTCAATGCTTCAAATTTGTGCTCATGGTGACTTCAAACTTGTGGATGGCAAATATTGAAGCCCTATTTTGGGTTGCCTCTCAATGATGGTTTTCCAAACGCAGGAAATGATAAAAAAAATGGGCTCAATGCTTCAATGCAATGCTCATGGTGGCTTCAAACTTGTGGATGACTTTCTCTTTTCAAGTTGACCTCTAAAATAGGGCTTCAATATTTGCCCATTGACTTTGAATTTGCCCTTATCCAATGTGCCAACTCTACACTACCATAAGGGAAGACTTGTGTGATCACAAAAGGCCTAAACCATCTTGAGTTGAGCTTTTCGGAAATAATTTCAATCTTGAATTAAAGAGGAGTACTTTTTGCTCCGGTTTAAACTCATTCTTCTCTATCTTTTATCATGCACGCCTTGGTCTTTTCCTTGTAGGTTCTTAAGCTTTCACTTAGGCATCCTACCCCGAAATTCTTCATGCTCATTCAATTGAAGCAACCTTCTCACCAATGTTTTTCCTAAATTCATGTTCGACATCCTAGTTGCCCAATAAGCATGCTTTAATTCCAGCGATAGGTGACATGCCTTCCCATAGACAATCTTATAAGGTGACATCCCAGGGAGTCTTGAATGTCGTTTAGCATGCCATAAGCTTTCATCAATCTTCTTTGCCCAATATTTTCGTCACATTCACCGTCTTTTCCAATATCTCCTTGATTTCCCAGTTTGACACTTCCGCTTGCCCATTGCATTGAGGGTGGTTGTAAAACCCGAGAAAAATTCAATTTTTTTGAAAAAGGGTAAAATGGTAATTTCGGTTGAAAACCGAAAATTTTCTAGATCTTGGATGACGAAACAGACTTCACCGTTGAATTCGTCTTGTGAAATCTAGTTACCCCTTCGAATTTCGTCGAATTTCGAGATAGTCGGAATTTCACGTTTTTTGAGGCATCGGGTGTTGGGTGACACATGACATGATCCCATGGATGCCACATGGCACCTTACGGAAGGGACACATGGCATGACATGTGGTGCACTTGAGTGAATGACTCACATTGAGCCAAGTGTCAAGTGGAGGAATAAAAAAGAAAATAAGGAAAAAAAGAAAAAAGAAGAAAAAAAAAGAAAAAAAAAGAAAAGAAATTAAAAACGACCCAGGAAAAATGACCATTTTTGCTTTAAAAAAAACTGTAGTGGGTGAGCATGGGAGAAAGGAGAAAAGAAGAGAAAGAAACTTTTCTATAAGATCTACGATAGTCGTGGGTTTTTCGTCGAATGAGGTAGGGTTGGTCCATGCGTGGGGGCTATCGTGGATACCAAAATATAGGGAGTTTCGTCAAATTTCAGGGGGTGGGAAATTTTCCTACTTGGAATATTACGGCTGAGCCATTTAATGGCTTAAGGGGTTTTTCTTTAATGGCCCGAGTGAGAGAATTTGTAAATTTCAGGATCTCAAAATCTTGGGATGAGTGAAGGAATTTTAGGAATTTTGGACTATTTTGGACGGTCAGGGTTGAATTTTCGGAACTATTTCGAGTAGTCCCGGTTGTGTTGAGGGTTTGGTTTTGATCGAGGCGATGTCTTTAGGTTTTTGTTGTGTTTGGTATCGGCTTTATAATTTGTTGATGGATAGACGAAAAAAAAAAAATGGTTCATGGTGTGAGGACCCGAGAGGTGCCTTGTTTTATATGGGTCGAGATTTGAGTAGTTTTATTGTATTGTTGGAAAAATAAATAATATGCGGTTGTGTGTAAAAATCATGTTAATATGTGCTTGCGTAATGTATTAACATGGAAATTGTGATGAATAAAAATTATATGTAGGAAATATAATCATCCGGAAGTTATAAATGTTGCATGTAGTATGACATAGCATGAAATGACATGATTGCATTTCATATGCATTGTCACATTGCGTCGAGTCGGGTGTGGGTGCATGGTATTGGTTATTCACCATTCTTGGTGAATGTGTAGTGAGCTCGGAAATTGGGACAATGTCCAAAATTGAGACTCACGAGTGCATAAAAGCAATAATAATAAATTTCATGTGTTTGGAGTAAAAAAGCAAGATGGGCGAGATCAGGGGTGAAAGACATTTATTCTTGGTCGGACATATGTATCCGATTGATGAAAGTTCGCGAGAAGTGTCGGAAGGCGTGCGAGGGAGTCACGTTGTGAGCCCTGGAATTCGCAATCAAATAAACACACAGGTTGGTAAGAGTGAGATAAGCGTTTAAGGGGTTATTAATGGGTTGAGTCATTGGTGAAACACCCGATGGCCGGTTTCACACTTAGTGTGCGGGTGTGGGGAAGTGGAGTTGGGACTCGGGTTGTGGGCATGAAAGGAGTCTCATCTCATGCATGACCACGTAATATTCCATATAGGATTGCATTATTTATATGGAATGTGTGATTGGGCGTTTTCATGGTTCTTCATTGCATGTGCATTTTAAGGTGAGAGTAGCCCTTGTAGGAGAAATTTTCCTCTTGGGCATTGCTCATCTCATTGTGGGACCCCTTTTCGGTGCAGGTGTGCGGGGCGGCCTTCGGCAGGTAGTGATTATGAAGAAGGCCGATGTGTAGCTATGATTACTTTTGAGTAACATTTTTGTAAAAATATTTTGTATAAAAAGAATTGTAGCTAAATTCTTTTAAAATTATTGTCTAAATAGTCGAGTATATTAATATAGTAAGAGGGTTGTGATTGAACAACGGTATGATAAAGTTTTATTTTCATATTTTAGATTTAAATGTGAATGAATGGGTCCCGATAAAGGGATGTATAAATTGGGGATTTGGACATATGGACCCTGTGGGGTTAATACTGCTTTTGTTGAGACCTTGGATGGGTTATGATTATCTTGTTATCGTATTGTATATTGGGTGGGCTCAGAGCAGAAAGGCTATCTACGATTTTGTGAAAATATGGATCCCGATAAATGGGACACAACAGTGTGGTATCGGGTCACCCGAAATCCACAGGAATTCCTCGAGTTGACAGGTTGTCAACGGGACCCTCGGATTTGGGGTGTCACAGTGGTAGGCAAGTGATACCTGATCCTTCACTCCATACTTGGACAAAAGAGATGCAAACAACTTGTTGCAAAAGTGTGAACCTTCATCACTAATCACGGCTCTAGGAGTTCCAAACCTTGAAAATATGTTATGTCGGATGAAGTTCAATACTACTTTGGCATCACAAGTAATTGTTGGAATAGCCTCTACCCACTTTGAAACGTAATCCACGACCAATAGTATGTATTTGTAGCCACAGGAGGATGGGAAAGGGCCCATAAAATCAATCCCCCATACATCAAAGAGCTCCACCTTTAGAATAGTAGTCAAAAGAATTTCGTTTCTTTTTCCAATATTGCCTTTCGTTTGACATCGATCACATGATTTAGCAAATAAGCGGGCATCCTTGGATAGAGACGACTAATAGAAGCTTGATTGTAGCACTTTAGTGATTGAACGTTGTCCATTGAAATGACCTTCAAACTCCAAGGAGTGACAGTGCTTCAAAATTTCTCCCATTTCACCTTCCGGCACACACCTCCGAATGATTTGGTCCGCACATTGCATAAACAGAATGGGGTCATCCCAAAAATAATGCTTCACCTCTGCAAAGAATCTTTGTTTGAGAAGTGAGTTAATCTGAGCAATCACAAACAAGCCAGAGATAATTAACGATCTTAGGCAAACCATGGAGAAAATTCGACATGAGAACTGAGGCTAGTATTTGTTCATCGAGGAGTGTATCATCAATTTGAACTTGATTTTCATGCACCCCTTTCGAATTTCCACTCTTGAAGATGATTCGCCTTTGAGAGTTTTGGTACTTCTTATCTTTGATATATAAGATGTAAATTAATCACTTAGTTCTACTCTGAAACACATAAGTGAGATGGTTAGGGTATCCTAACCAACTAGGCCCAATTGATTTCGGATACGGCTATGTTATGCGGTAGAACTTTACCATCCTTGTGGTCTGCTTGCTTAGGACACCTTATGGCCTAATTAAAAAATATAATCACCTGCATGCACCTCGACTATATATGTGCGATATCATATGAAAAAATTGGTGGTCAATTAAGACATATAATATATCAAATTTGTATTAATAAAAAACTAACAAAAATAAACAACTTAATACTTAATATTATTTAGTACAATTTAGCATTAAGTTGAAAAAAAGTTATATTTAACATCAAGTAAAAAAAAAAAACAAAAGCCACCAAACTTTGATGGGATCCAACTTCAACTAGCCACTCCTCGATAGGAACAACTTATGAAATAGCTTAATCCAGTGTAACTCCTCTTTCGAAAAAAAAAGAAAACATGAAGATGATTAGATTTAGGAAATGTTAGAGTAATTTTTAATATATATATATATATATATATATATATATATATATATATATATATTGTACTTTTATTTTTGAAAAATACATATCTTGCTCATGTGGTAGAGTCGAGTTCAAGTCGAGTCATGACTAGTTTAATAAAGTGTAATTAAGGGCTAGTTTGACAGTACTTCTTAAAAATGTTTCTAAACTTAAAAACACTTAAAAGTGCTTTTAGTACAAAAAAAAAGGTTTGGTAATATTTTCAAAACACTTGGGAGGTGGTTTTTTTTATAAAAAAAAACACTTTAAAAGTGTTTTGATATTACTAAAATACCTACTTATTTATCCTTAATTGTCTATTTATTTTTCCATAAAATTTCTATTTATATTATTTAAAAATTCCGGACAATATCATATACTTTTAAAAATTAAAATCTTTTTGTAAATATAAAAATATATATTCTATAATCATAAAAAATATTTTATAAAAATAATTCTTTAAAGTTTTTATTAATACACTTTTTTACATACGTTTAATAATTAATTCAAATCTTTTTGTAAATATTTTTTATAATCCTTATGATAATTATTTTAGGTTTTATTTATACAAATGTTTGCCTTAATGTTTATTCATTAGTTCAAATCTTTATAATCGTAAAATTAATAATATTAGGTTTTTATTAATACAAATATTTATATAAGTTTATTCATTAATTCAATTATTTATGTAAATATTTTCAAATTTTTTTATAATCATAAAAATAGTTGATTTAGGTTTTATTAATATAAATTTTTATATGTATTTATATACTTTTGTAATAAATTTATTTATTTATTATGATATCCTATTTTATAATTAAATATTAGATGTTCTTTTTAGTAATTTTATTGATATAAATTGTTTTTATAATATGCATAAGTTACAAAAAACTTTAGTAAAATAATTTTTCGGAATCTTTAAGCGTTTATAATGAAGCGTTGTCAAAGGCGTTTGGCTAGAAAAGTTGTTACAGAAGCAATGCTAAAACTTAATAACAATAATATTTTTTCTTGTCATATTAATTTCCTTATACTTTATCAATTCATTTAACAAATATTTTTGTTGCTAAATTGTAGTAATACTAAATACTTTTTTAAAATGCATATGGTATTAAGCATCTACATTTTGAGAAATAGTGTTGGAATTCCGGGACATCCCTTTAGAAATCTATGATTTTATAAGTAATGGAAGCAAAGCCATGAACAATGAAATAAAAATACATTTTATTGATTTGATAAAATATATACTAACCGGAATAGAATCGATTCGTGAATTTTTCAGGCAATAACCGATTTGCATGTTTTGATCAGAGAGTGTGGACTTCAAGAATAATCCAACACCTTTTTGCTTTCGGATCTCGGACACAAAGAAATCTATAGTTTCTCTCTCCCTTTGAAATCACTCTATGACCCTAGAGCTAAAGATAATGTTATATTTATAATATGGTTTAGTGGATTAATTTGCATCTTATAAATCAATGAAAATTAAATAAATTTAATTCGTGAGGTTTTTAAATAACAAAAAAAATAAGATGATCCATATATTTTTCCTTTTCAACTGAAAAGAAAAATGCTTGTAATAGATTCAAACCCAAAAATAACATTGGTGGTAGGAAGAACTAACATGAGAATGAAAATAAAATAAAGAAAACTCAGAAGAAAAAAAGAAAAAGAAAAATAGCGTCATACCTGAGAATGAAATATGAAATAGATTCTCAAGGTAAAAGAGTTCTCCTCCCTCCTATTTTAAAGGTAAGAATGACTATATATAAACCATGTTTTTTCTTTTTAATTTAAACTTGGACTTGTACTTCTTCTAACAAAAGTTTATTTTTTGGGGTTATTCCCTTCCAAAATACATATTTTTGTGGCATGTGGATCTTACAATCTTCAATTTTCTTTTTTTAAGTATTATTCCTCTGTAAAATATATACATTAATTACCGGCATGTTGATTTGAATTTATTGCAAAGACCTAATACTTCTTTTTTACTAATTGTTATTTTGGCATGACTTTAATACGAAAAAGTGGATTTTGAAAAAAATAATAACTAAATCATTATTATCTTTATCTGTTAAACAATAATTTAAAAAACATGCAATTTTAGTCATAACATGAAAAAATCATGTTGAGAATATTTTAGGTATTGATATTTTGGGGACTATTTTATACCAAAATGTGGTTTCGATTCCTGAAATGAAAAAAAAAAGAATAATTATATTGGAGGGGTTAGTTGTGTTACAAGAAGTTGAAACAGGCCACATTATCTTCAAAATTTTGTCAATAATCATAACTATTTAGAAAATTAACGTAAAGGATATAAATATTTGAAAACATCCAAAATAACATCAATCGAGTTAAAAATTTAATTAAATATTTTTTCATTACATTATTACTTATATTTATTCTATTAATAAAATTTTAAAATATAAATTGAAAAATAAAAGAATAAACAAATCTTAGGTGATATTTTACAATAATCTTGTAGAAATATTAAGTTTTGTTTAAAACTAGTTTTAGAAAAAGTTTCAAAGTAACTTGATTCAATAAAAAATTTGTTTGCAATTTTAAAATTTTCTTAATTTTTACAATTTGATTCAATAATTGGGATAAAAATAATATAGCGGTTAAACTCGATATCAAATCTCTTTCTGAAAATTAAAAGTGAAAGTAAAGACGATTTTGGAAATGAAAATGTGTAAAACAAGTAAAGTGAATTAGGATAAAAATAAATAATATATCCGATTTCTTTCCGAAAACTAAAAGCGAAAGCAATGAGGATTTTGGAAATGAAAATGTGTAAAACAAGGAATTAAAAGCAATACGTAATAAAAATAATATATGGGTTAAACTTGTGTAAAAATGAAAGTAAGGATAGATAAATCATAAAAAGAAAATGTATTTTAAAATATTTTAAATAAAGTAATAATTTAAAGAAACCCGTTGTCTTTAAAAAAATTTCAAATTAAAAAATAAATACCCACTTTTTCCTTTTATTATATAATGAGTATTTATGCTATTTTCTTTCTTCTTTTTTTAACGAATTAATATCTCAAGAACTTTTTAAAATGGTTTAAAAATAATAATTGACAAGCAGGATGATCTTAAAAATTAATAATGTTTTATTAAAAATATTATTTGTTGATAGGAGTTTAA
>JAEQBH010006633.1:0-110482 GCA_016808115.1 Tetrastigma voinierianum | reverse complement strand
GATTCGGTTTTAGTTTTGCTTTACTATACAATTCTCGGTTTCGGTTTAGGTTTACAAAATACAAAAACCATAGTTTTGGTTAACCAACCGAAAAAAATAATACAAATATTATACTAAAATTATAAAATATAATGTATATAATATATATTATGAAAATAAATTTATGTATAGATCAATTAAATTTCATATATATATATGAAAATAATCTTATGAGGTGATATTGATATTTATAATATAATTCCACTTTAATATTCATAGTTTCTTAAATTTTATGGATGAATTATTATAATTTTTGGTTGGCGGGTTAATTACTATTTTGATTTAATGTTTACTTTGAGCGAAGGAAGACAATATGCACCAATTTCTTGGTTATATATTATATATAATATAAGACATTCTTTGGACCTATCTAGTCTCTTCAAATCAAAACATATAGGTTGTGATTATTTTGGATGTAGTTTCTTTTTTTATTGAAGTTGTTAAAACATATGATTGATTAAAAAAATCATGATTAAATTATCTAATTTCATGCATTTCATATGTTATTTGGATGTATTATAAATGAATTGATAACAATGTATTCATTTTTGTTGCATTTTATTGTATTTATAGTAATTATTGGAATTTGAGCACAATATCTGATTATGGAATTATAAATTTGTTTTTAATTCTGGTTAACAGCTAATATATAGTTAGCAAAAAAAATAGATGGTCGATTCTTAATGTTATAGTTAGATTTTTGGTTTTTATAAATAACAAACCAAAACCGACTGTCGGTTTACTTTTAGTGACAAAGTTAGGTTAACCGAATCATGCCCACCCCTACCAAGTGGTCCCCTACTTTTTTTTTTTGTACAATGATTCTCTATTTATTTATTTTTTCTTTGATTCTGACTTCTTCTATAAAGCAATTTTATACGACACCACCAACCATTATTTTATTTTATTTTAAAGAACGAGAGTGTAATATGAATATAGCTTAGCGGTTGATCTAGCTTAAAAAATCTATATAAAGAACTCTAGAAATAATAAGGAAAGATCTTACCTTTCGAATTCACTTATTGTAGATATGACATCATATGTTTTGAGTTCTATGAACAGAAAACAACTCCTTAATAAACAGCAATATCTCTTTTCTTTTTTCGATTCACTATAATAAGATCCAAGTAAAAATCTTATCTCTTGAAATCACTTCTTCAAACTCTAAAGCTAACTACTTAGGTTTTCCATAGTTCTACAATCAAGAGAAGGAGGCTATCAAGAAAGTAAAGGTAAGTATTATTTTTTCTATTTATACTTAGGGTTTCTTAGGAGAATTACTCTTGTACCCTTCCTTTAATGAAGAATTTATCACAAGTATGAAACATAGACAAAGCCTTCATGGCTAAGCAGGTGGAGACTGGCAAGCCCTCTGGGCAATGAGTTCTACAAGCAAAATATATATGAAAGGCAAGCTAGAGAGCTTCACAAACTGATAAGGAAACAAAAATTCCTCTAATGCATGGCAAGGTCTTGTAGCAGAAGTTCTAACGTGATCCAGGAAAAGGAATGAGGGCCAGGATTTCTAATTGGAAGGACACTTTTTTTCTGGAAAGATATTTAGTAGGGATATTCTTATTAAACCTTGCCCTCAAGGAACCGAGCCCAGCGGATTCATTCAAAATGGTGAGGAATTATTGGGATGAGCTGAACAGTTGGAAATGGACTCTCTAATTGGTATGATCCCTTCCCATATCCAAGCTAAAATGCAATCCATTATGGTAAGACCGAATGAGGATGGAAAGGATGGGGTTTGTTAGGGACTATCCAACGATGGGAGAATTCTCTCTAAAATCAGCGTATTGTCTCCTGCCACAAATGAATCAAACCAAAGATGGGACATGGCTCCGCATTTGGGATTTGAGAGTTCCTCCAAAGATCCACTTTTGTTCATTTGGCTTCTCTACCATGGAAAAGTGCTAACAAATGAGGAGAAGAAGAAAGGGGTTGAAGGATAACCCTAGCTGCCAATGCTGCAGAGGAAGAATGGAGATCTAAACCACCTTACCGAGTGGGAAAGTAAAACAGAAGGGGAAGGCTTGTAAGAGCTGATAAAGGTGATTGGAAGTGAAGCTTTGCAGTACAGATACAGTGCAGTACAGTAGAAGAAACGGAGGCATGAGCTCTCCTGAGCTCAAACTGGCTTAGGATATGCGCATCAGAAAGCTCATATTAGAAGTTGACTCTCTCGAAGTGTATAGTTGGGTGAAAGGCCTGGAGGAGATTGAGAATTCTCTTTCCGTGTGATTCAAGGGTGCAAAGTTTGGCTCAATAAAAGTTGAATGGTGAACTTTAAACATGTGTATAGAGAAGGGAATCAAGAGGTTGATCAGCTGGCCAAGATGGCTATGAAAAGCCATCACAAAAGCCTAGTTAAACGGAGGAACCCTCCTGGTAGAATGGACAGCTTGCTTCGGCAGGATGCTTTAGGTCTTGAGAGGTCAAGAAATGTGCACAGTTGTAACTAGATATTTTCTATCTTTTTTTAAAGAAGAATAATTTTATTGATTCAAACTAGCAATATAACATAGAATCAAATTAGCCCACATCCAAGTTCATAACACAATGAATTCGTTTAAAGCTTACACATTTGATAATTCTATGATGATTAAAATACATATGACTCTAAGTTTTATAGTATATTGAGACTAACATGATTTGATTTGATATTTATGTCTATTCGAATCTGTTTCTTCATTAGTCCTCATTGCAACAAGACAACGAAATCCATCGTCTTACTAAGTTGACATAAACCACGCACCACACAAGGCGGCGAGCAAAAACCGTACTAAAATGCGTAAACAACACGAAAAAATAAATTGAAAATCTAAATTCTTTTGTGAAAGAACAACCACTTTATTAAGAAATAAAAATAATAGAAAGAGATGTAGATGAGTGATTTCATGTCAAAAATGACAAAAAAATAATCCCCAGATAAGAGAAAGAAAAAAAAAAGAAACTGACCTAGGGTTTTTCATCCCAAGTGAGATCTTTTCTATGTATAATTTGTCGGATTGTGTTTCATAGGAAATAAGGAAGTAATTTAATTTTTTCATAAGATTTTTTTAAATATTTGGGATTAAGAATATTTTAAAGATTTTTATGGGATACATGGAAATAAAATGATATTTAGAGTACAATGACTATTAAGCATTTTTACAAATATTCTTATAGCTTTCTTACCCTTAGGACTATAATTAATTGAAGATCATCTAAAAAAAATTTGAATAATAAAAAATAATGAAGAAGGCTGAATTTAATCCTTGTTGCTTAAAGTGTGAACTTATGGTATTTTGTTCCCCACTTTTTCTTTTCATCATCCCCAAACCATCAACTCACTGTTTATGATAAGATAGTTATTTATATGACAAGTGATGAGATGTGTTATTTATTACTTTGGTATGTCTTTATATACAGTATATTTATCCTAAAGGATTTTTTTTTTTTTGAAAACAAATAGGGATAATCAATATGCGGATTCCATGTATTTTAATTTTATTTATTATTACTTCTTATTATTTCTATTTTAAAATTATTTATTTCACAAATCAAGAAAATTTGATTAAACAATAAATTTATAATAAAAAATAAATAAAAGAAAATTTCTCACAAAAATTTAAATAATATCAAACATAAAAAATCTGATATTTTTTTAACTTTAAATTCATTTTATAGACTAAATATAAGAATGATATAACATATCCAACTATATATATTCAAGGGTTTTAGCCTTTAGGTACTTACTTTAAGTTAAAAAAAAAAAGAATTCCTGCATAGGATCCGAGGGGATTCAAACCTAGTACAAATGGGCTAATTGGCTAAAGCCCAAATTCACTAATCTTCACAAAATGATTGATGAAAAACATAAAACATCCAAAATGATTATTGAAACAAATATTTTGATATACTGTTAAATATCCCAGTTAAGTCCTCTCCTCTATGTCAACATTAAAGAAATGGTTTGGGAGAGTTTAGGGGATGAACGGCTGAGTTAACCCATACATGTTAACATTTAAAAGAAAAAACAATGTTCTTCTAAATATGGGATTGGTTTAGTTTGGTTTGTTTGAAAGTGTGGAAGAATTTATAAATAAATAAAACTTCATTATTTATAGTCATTTGTTCTTACCCATTGCTTTTGGTTATCTTTTTTAATATATTTCTCTCAAACAAAACAGAAATAACCTAAATGCCGAAATTGGGCATTTCATACTTTTGTCTCTTGTGGGTTGAATTTTATGGCATTATTTTTTTTGAAGACTATCTAACCTAAACTGAATTATTTTTTAATATCTTTTCACTATAGAGGATGTCTAATTAATTCAAACATTGGCGAGATAGAGGGGTACGCATGTTTGGCAAGTCAAAAATATCAATTTCTTTTATGTGATATTCTATAAATAAGTTATTTCAATTTATTTATTTCCTTTTATTTCATAAATATTAACCATAAACTCTAAAAGTAAAATATTAAGTAATATAGTTAATAGCTTATAATCTTTTCTATAATGATATATTGAAATTATTAATATCTTTAGAAATATTTAAATTATTTGATAGTAAAGGTACGTATATTATTGTTTGGCAAGTCAAAAATATCCATTTATTTTACCTGATATTCCATAAATAGGTTATTTCAATTTATTTATTTCTTTTTATTTCATAAATATTAACCATATTTTTCTATAATGAAAAGATATTATTAATATCTTTAGAAATATTTAAATTATTTTCATAGTAAAGGTACGTATCTTATTGTTTGGAAAGTAAAAAATATCAATTTCTTGTACCTGATATTCCATAAATAGGTTATTTCAATTTATTTATTTCCTTTTATTTCATAAATATTAACCATAAACTCTAAAAATAAATTTTTAAATATCACGGGTTTTGACTTATTTATATAATTTTTTTTAGAATATCATTTTAAAATTAATAATATCTTCATCTATTTAAAAAATAATTTGAAATATATATATATATATATATATATATATATATATATGTAATATATATATATATATATATATATATATATATATATATATATATATATATATATATATATATATATATATATATATATAATAGATATTTGTTAAAAGTGATAAGAATTTAGGAATTACACCTCCACAGAATTTAGGAACTAATAAGGTAACGTGTGTCCGTTACACATAGAACTATCCCCATGGATTACACTTCCATCTTTTAATGTGAAGAAGGTTGAAAGAATTATGGAAGGTTGAGAAGATTATGGAAGATTGATAGGATTATATAAGGTAATCGTGTCCGTTACATATATAAAAAATATCTTTAAAGTCTTTCAATATCTTTATATCTATTTATTTTTAAATTTTAAAACTGTTTTTGTTAACTCTTTTAAATAAATAAAAATGATTTCGTTTTTTTTGCTGGAGCTCATATTCAAAACATTAGCATTATATAATGCAATCATTAATATATATATATATATATATATATATATATATATATATAATCTTTGGAGCACATATATATTATCAATAGTACCTTTCAGAGCGACAATTTTGAAGAGATCTTCATATAAAAAGATATATTTTCAAATTCAAATATAGGAAAGGTTGATTTACAAATCTAATATCATTTTGATTTTATATTTTGTTAAAAGAAAGGAATAATCATATTTCCTAATGTAATTGAGGTAGGTGTGATCAAGATAAATATTTTTATATAAAAAATATCTTCTAAAATCTTCAATATTTTATATCTATTTATTTTAAAGAATTTAAAAACTGTTTTTGTTAACTATTTTAAATAAAACAACTCTTTAAATAAAATTTTAATTATTTTCAAAATTTAATTTTATTTTGACCTTTTTATAAAATTTTATGGTTTTAATATTTTTAAAATATATACTCCAAAATTAAAACATACAACACAATTTTGCTAAAATTATGACATTATAAGGAAATATGTTAAGAGTATGATATTTATATTAAACTCAAATCTCACAAATTTGACCTATATCTCAACATATAATTTAATATTTAGGATTGATTATGTAAACATGTTGTGAAGAAGCAAAATAATGAAAATAGAAATGAAGAAAACCCAAATAATTAAAAACATTGTAACCAATCCAAGTAAATAAACAAAACATGCAATGAAATAGTGACTTTAAATTTATAACCGAAATGCCCTCAAGTGGTAGCTTGTGAGCCCACTATATCACTTGAATAATATCTTAAAAAAAATTTTGTATAAGGATATATTTATAAATATTTAAATTATTTTTTATAATAATTTAGTTAAATATATAATAAGTCAATTAGATAGTAATTTTGAATAATAACTTGGGTCGAATTTAAATTGGAATTATTTTAGGTTTTGTGAGGAAGTGACGTGATTTTCACTTGTTTTTGTTTTCAAGTTTGAATGAGGTTGTACTTTTTTCTTCCTTATTTGGTATTTATTAGTCCCATAAGTTGACCATTGAGGCATTCAGGTCATAAATTTAAAGTTCTTGTTCCCTTTGCATGATTTTGAAATATTTTGCATATGTGTCTCATCAAAAGTGTAAAATAGGAAAAAAAAATTCAATTTTACGAAAAAATGTAAGCAGTGAAAATTTCGATTTGAAAGCAAATTTTAGATCTTGGATGTCGAAATAGACTTCACCGTTAAATTTGTCTCGCGAAATCTAGTTACTTTGTCGAATTTCGAGATAGCCTAAATTTCACGTTTTTCGAGATATTGAGTGTCGGGTGGTACACGACATAACATATGGTACACTTGTGTGAATTGTTCATATTGAGTCAAGTGTCAAATAGAAGAAATAATGAGAAAAATAAATAAATAAATAAGGAAAAAATAATAATTAAAAAAAAACATAGCATAAAAGTCAAAAAGGAAAAAAGGGGACGGACTACGGAGGGACATGGAGCTAGAGAAGAGAGAGAGAAAAAGTTTTTTTTTATTTCTTCGTTTTTCTTTAAGATCTATGAAAATTGGACTATATGTTTTTGTTAGAGCAAAAGGCAAAATCGGTCCACGCATCAAGAGCTAAGCATTAGATGCTAAAATCTTGGGTTTCGTCAGATTTCACGAGTGAAATTTTCATACTTAAGTTTATTTTACCTAAAAGGTCATTTAATGACTTGTGATTTCTTAGGGCCGTGAGATCACAGTAAATTTCAGTCTCAAAATTTTGAAAATTTGAGTGTAGAATTACAGGAATTTTCAAGATTGTTTTAGGACGATCTGTTTGAATTTCGGGATTGTTTTAGGATAATTCAAGAGTTGAATTTTAGGGATTGTTTTAGACTAATCCAGGATGGGATTTTAGGCAGTTTACGCGTTCGAATTTGGGTTGATGTTTGGTTTTGATCCCAGGTGATGTCTTTGGGTTTGTGGTGTGTTTTTGTCGCGGTAATTTGATGACAAGCCCAGGTGAAGGGACGAGGTGCCATCTTATATAGATTAGAGATTTGAACTATTTTTATTAATGTTATTATTGGAAAAATAAATGACATGATATTTATTAAACATCATGTTAATACTCCCTCTGTGGCTTATTAACATGAGTGTGATAAATGAAAATTATATATAGAAATATAATTATTCGAGATTTATAAATGTTGCATGTAGCTCTTATTATGCATGTGACATGACATAGCATTAAATGATATGATTGCATTTCATATGCGTAAGTCGCATCAGCGTCGAAAGTCGAGGCATGGGTGCATCGTCTTATTATTCACCATTCTTTGTAGATGTGGTGAGCTACGAGGAAATGGAGACGACGTCGAAGCTCGAGACTCAGCGGTTGTATAAAATAATAATAATAAATTTCGTGTGTTTAGGTGAAGCAAGATGGGGTAGATCCCCCCAGAGTGAAATACCTAAATTTTATTCTTTGTCAGACATATGGATACAGTGATGAAAGTTCGCAAAAGTGTCAGAAGGCGTTGCAAAGCCTACGGTGAGACCCCGGAAATTCGCAACCCAAATAAACACACGAGATTTGATAAATTAAAATTGGAGGGTTGTCCAATGGTTTAAGTCATTGGGTGAAACACCAATAATTGATTTTAACACTTAGCGTTGTAGGTGTGAGGGAGTCGGTCGGGACTCGGGTTGTGAGCATGAGGAGTCTCATCTTATACATGACACAAAACATTTCATATAGGATTACATTATTTATATAAAATATGGTTTGATGTTTTATGTACACAATTTCATGTCCATTTAGGCGGGGAGTAGCCATTGTAGAAGAATTTTTCTATCAGACATTGCTCACCCTGTTGTGGGACCCTCTTTCAGATACATGGGGTGTACAGGGAGACGGCGCTCCGACGAGGTCGTGATTGTGAAGAAGGTGGCTTATGTGGCCTTGATAATGCTATAAAAGTATTTTATGTAAAAAAGAATTGTAATTAAATTCTTTTGGACCATTGTATAAATAGTCGGGTATGTAAATATGTTAGAGGTTGTGATCAGACTTTTATAAGATTTATATTAAGCGTTTTATTTTCATATTTTAGATTTAAATGTGAATGAATGAGTCACAGTAAGGGATGTATATTGAGGATATGGACGGATAGACCACACATGGAGTCGAGAATACTCTTTTGAGACAGATAGGATATGATTGTATTGTTATACATGTTGTATGTTGGGTAGAGCTTCCCGAACAAAGAAGACTCTGTCCAAATTTTTTTTTTAAAATATGGATCCCGATAAATGAGACATAACAGTGTGGTATCGGGTCACTCAAAATACATAGGAATTCCGCGGGTTGACGGATTGTCCACGGGATCCACCCCAATTTAGTTGTCTGAAAAATCTTTCTTTTCAAAAAAAGAAAAGAAAAAAGAAAAAGTATAAAAGTCTATATAAAGAAAAGTAGACAACCTTTTTCCTAATTAGTTAAATCTAGGTTCCATAAAAATTATTAGTGATTGTATCTAAGATAAAAATATATTGTAACGAAAATATTTTTCTTCTAATAATTTGATTTTAGGAATCTGATTCTTGGCGGTGAAATCTAATGAAGCTAGTTTAATTTTTTTTTTTTTGTGCAATTCTTCCTCTGCTTTAATGACTACATTGCGAAATATGCTCCTTTTCAAATTTAAGACAAGTCATATTCAAATATTAGAAAATGCAGTACTACCATAAAAATTTAATATGCAAATGAAAAAAAAATCCTAAATAATAACAATTTGACTATATAAAAATGGAAGCTTTAATTATTAAGTTATAAAAAATCAATAGTTACTTACTTTGACAATTATATTTAGAAAAGATTAAATTTATGGGATTTAGAATTTAAATATGTTTCATGTAGGTTTAAAGTCTATGTGTGCCAACACCACGAATTATACCTAACAGTTTATAACATGTTTTGGGTATAATAAGCGTAAAAGAACATATTTATTCGAATGAAATAAAGATAAAAACAAAAGTAGAAATATGCATAAGTTAAATTACAAATAATAAAAAAGAAAGATTTGAGGCTATTATAAATATTATAGAATTGATTTGTAAAATGTGCCTGGAAGTTGGAGGACCAAAGTAAAATAAAAAGGGGATAAGATCAAATAAGGATAAGACCAAAAGAAATATCTCATTTTGGTCTTGGAGAAAGGGAGAGCAAATACGGATAAGAGAGAAGAGAAAAGAAAGGAAGAAGAAAAAGAAGAAAAAGAAGAAGATCACAGGTATGGAATTCGGGTATGGATATATGGTTTGTATGGAACTACTAAAAATGAGTATAGAAATATGGTTTTGTATGGACCTATGATTTGGTATAGAAAAGTATGGAACCATGAATATGTGTATGTAAACTAGGTGTGTACGGATACATGTCTTGGGTTGTATGGAATATGAGTATGTGTATGTAAGTTACGGGTGTATGGAAATCTAGTTTTGGTCTAGAACGTTTAGATACATGGTTTGGAACCCTTGTTTTGTGTATGGTTTGGGTTTGGAAACTCCTAAACTCATTTCTTGTAGGGTTGAGTAAAGAAGAGCTTTAAGGCTCCTAAATATGTGTTTGAGAAGGGTTTAGTTGCAAGTTGAACCCAGAAAATTCCCTATTATGCGCCCATATCGGTAGCCGGATCTTAAGATAGTTGCGGTCAGAAATACGGGAATTCAGAAGTAAGTCCGTCTGTGAAATTGTAGCCACATCAATGAACTTGATGTTAGGCTTTTGAATTTCTCAATTCGGACTCATGTAGACCAAGTTATGGTCTTTTTTTTATTCTGAACAGTCAAATGGGGAAGGGGTCGTCAAATAGAGGTCGTCAAACAGTACTCGTCAAATAAATTAAGTGACGGTCTTTCGTCGGCTTGATGCTTCGTCATCAAAGCGATGATCGTCCAAGCGATTGCTCGTCAAGCGTGCACCGTCATCAAGGCAGTACTCGTCATCAAGCGGTGCTGTCAGCGGTGCTTTCGTCAAAGCGGTGCTTTCGTCGAAGCGATTGCTCGTCGAAGCGAGTACTGCGTCGGCAGTTCCGTCGGCTTGGTGCCGTCGCCGGTCACCGACTCGTCGGCTCGTCAAAGGTTATTTAGCACTTGACCTCCAACCCGGAAGGTCATAACTCCTTCTATTTGAACTTTCAGATTTAGTGTTCTTGAACCATGGAAGAGCCCATTGAGTCAAGAATACATTCATATGCCTAAGGAGGATAGTAGATGTCAGACCGATGTGTTAGAGCGAGCTCGTCAGTTCAGGTCAGCTCGTCAAGACTGACTGCGCATGACCTCCAACTTCGGAAGGTCATAACTCCTTCGTTTGAACTCCGATTTGAGTGTTCTTGGACTCTATGGAAAGCCCATTGAGTCAAGAATACATTCATATTCCTGAGGAGGATAGTAGATGTCAGACCGAGGTTTTAGAGCGAGCTCGTCCATGACAGCTCAGCTCGTCGATCCGAATCAGCTCAGTGGTGGCTGCGCAGCTCTAACCAGGTCATAACTCCTTCGTTTGAACTCCGATTTAGATTGTTCTTGGACTCTATGTCGACCCATTAGTCAAGAATCCATCAATAGATAAGCTTGATAAGATTGGAACTCATATTAGTTCTGAAAACGGAAAACAGTAGGCCAGTACAGGTAATATAGTTATTAGTATTAGAATGTGCCTATTATGATTCATAAATAACTCATAAGCATACATAGGTAAGCATAGTTATTTATGCATGTAATGAGATATATGAAAAATGAAAAGATGAATAAATGGTGTATATATATCACATGATTATCGCAATGATTATGGGAGATATGAATATGACATAAAATATACGGTGATTATGCGCTTAGAACCTAGTAAGGATGATGGCACATACTGTGGGAAAAGCGGTTCGCTGACATACATATCTGGAATGTTCAGGCCACGTTTAGATTTGATAGTATGATCCAGGTTTGCTGGATCGGTGGCCCAGAAAGGGTCACCACGGCCTCCAGGGCACTCATGAGATGATCATTTTGGCTCATACGATGATGATACCTTCGGGTATCATATTCTTAGGGCACTCATGGATAGTCAACATCATCTGATGATGATACCTTCGGTGTATCATATTAAGGCATAGTACATTATCTCACACAATGATAACGACACCTTCATCTCATGGTTTTGTATCCTTACAAGGTTATGCAGGACATGAAACATAAAAGAAACCAATAGAAATATATAAAGGAAATGTAGAGAATATATGACATGATATATGAGAAGCATAGCCTTTGCTATGTGATGATAGTTAGAGTGTAAGCAGTGGCGTACAGACTTTGAACATTTGAGCTGGGCTTGTTTATTTTAAATGAGCTGAGCTAGAGGCAGGAGCCTCAGATCAAGCTTTTTGAAGCTCAAGCTTGTTTGCTTCAGGCTGAGGCAGGAGGCTTAGGAAGCTTATCTTGACTTTTGAGTCAAATAATATTTTTTGGGTTGACCTTTTTTTTTTAACTTGGCATAAAAAAAAATTTGGGAGATGATAATCTCACTATTATGTCGCCATTAAAATATAGGGATAAAGCGTATATAGTAGAAATTACCACAGCCTTCATACTTGTGAGGAAAATAGGCTCTGAAAAATGAGAAAATGAAGGAATAAATGATATCAGAGTGTTTTAATGATAGAGTATCCTTATAGGACCTTTTCTCATAGAAGATAAAATGCACTCGTACTTTGGTAGAAAATATCGCCAATCTAATTAATTGTTGAAATGTTTTAATGATTAGATCCCATAAGTTTCCCATATAAAATAATCTGTTTCCACATGCTTAATTTGAGAATTCATAATGGGATCAGGTGGCAAGAAAATGCTCCTCCAAGTTGCCACCCAGCCCCGATGAGAACTTAATCCTAATATCCTAACACTTTCAATAATCTAACTTTGTAAGTTGAGTTAATCTTTAGAAACATGTGATATTCTTATTGTGCTTGATCGGAAAAAAGTCTTTTGTACCCTCACAATTTCCATACTGGTGAGATTTGGGCCAACTCATCTGAGGATGACCACTTATTGACTTTCAGCCATCTATATCTCTTAAGGTCTTACCCAACTTTGCATTTATGTTAACAAGTGATAGAATAAGAACACATCCTAAGAGTAGTCTTGTTGATGGTGTACCCAAATGCAAGCGAGATACGATTCTGACCCTTACAGTACCGGTTATAGGATTATGTGGTGTGAGCAATTGATGGCTAATGTGATCTACAAAGTCAAGCACATTGTAAGCAGGCGAATTGTGTTTTAGTGAGGCGATGGGAGTGAAATTAACCTCATAAATTGAAAGTTTTGGAAAATTTTAGGTTGGAAGGAGGGAAAAAGGAAAATTAAAGGCGGTGACGAGGGACTTGAACTTTGGGAAGTGGGAGAACTTGTTACATGTAAAGCTTATTAAATTATTGTTTGACTTTCAATTCAATTCCATGGTACCATGTCTGAAGTCTCCGTGAGTCCTTTATTGTTGGCTCACAAATATGTATCTATTGATCAATTGTAAATTTTAAATTTGAAAGTATTTTCTCACAAACCTTGTAATTCGATTATGAAATGCAGGGGAACCTCTACCTACTACAGAACACTCTATACCTGGAACCTTTGTAATGCACTACTCCTTTGCACAACATAAGTTGAATCCTTCCAAACATACATCATTAAAACCTACCGGAGAAAATTCATAATATCTCGAGCTTATGAAGATTACACAAATTGAGTGTATTGTTTTGTAGAGTGTAAGTAGCCTTTGAGGGGCAGTTTTGGCTTTTGGGTGAGAGCAATTTCTCCACCAGTTTTGTAAGGTATTCCATTTTCTCTCTCTTGATTTTCTTCTCTCTGGAGTAAGCACTCACTCGAAGGGTGCCAAACCCTACCTCTGATTTTTTTGCGGGTTGTATCACTTAATATCATTATCGCGATTGTCTTGAAGAGATTATCTATGATGAGATCCTGCTCCTCACGTTTTCTTGGTGATTCAGAAAATATAAATCCAAAATACAACATGTGGCGACGGCATGAAATGCATATTGTAATGGGTTGGATTCATTCGTCCTTGTGAGAAAAGGTGATTACGAGATTCTTAGACTTGGCTTGCATTAAAGATCACGGGAAAGCCCTAGAAAATTTTTTTCTGGCTGATCTACAGGCTCGTATCATGCAGCCTCGTTTCCAATTCACGAAAACAAAGAAATGAGGAATAAAGTATGACTGAATATACGCTAAAAATCAAAGTTGTTCTTGAGATAGCAGTTGCAATAGGAGAAAATATCCGCAAAACAAGATCAGATTATACTTACTTGCAAGACTTGGAAGCGGTATAATTCTTTTGTCATTTGGAGTATTATTGGGCATCGATTAAATGATTAAATCAGAGAGAATACAGAATGATTGTATTTGTAGCGGCGATTCGACGAAAATGGGTAGGAAAATCGTGATGAAGCGCGTCGGCGTCGCCGTGTAGGGAGAAAGGTTGAGATGCGGTCGGCGTCGCAGCGTCGGAGGAAATGAATCGATTTAGGTCGAGATGTGGTCGGCGGCGTCGTGCGTCAATCGAGAAGGAAATTTCAGGGAGACTGGCCCAGGTAGATAAGCGAGGTCGGGGGCGGCGGCATTCGGTCGGGGTGATACACGGGAGTGGGGGCGGCGATGGGAGGCTGAGTGGCGACTCTTTTAGTTTAGGGTTTTATTTTCATATATTGCGATTGCAAAACGGCGTCGTTTTGCCGATGGTGATAAAAGCCGCGGCGTCGTTTATGATAAGTTTCGTTTGGGGCTCGGTTGGGCTCGGGCTCGGGCTCGGGCTCGGCTCGTTAAGAAATAAGCCTAATTTAGGCTCAAGCTTGGCTTGTTGGAAGCTACGAGCGAGCTCGAGGCCGAAGCTTTTCGTGAGGCCCAGGCAGAGGCAGAGCTAGGGACTCGATTACCAGCCCTAATGATGGTATACGATTCTGAGCAAGTAAAATACGAGTTGACATGAAAAGTATATGGATGATGATAAGAAATGGGCGGTTATGATAAGTATATATGAGAAATTATAAAATCACATGCTTGTTATATGTGTGATATGCATTTTATAGAAGTGTGGTGACTCTTATTAAGTCATATTCCCCCTTTGGCGTAAACTTAGCAAAGGTGTTCAATAAGGTGTAGGTACGAAGGAAAAGCAGAAGAGCGAGGGCAATCCACATCGTAGTCAAAGCCCACACATCCATAGGTGCCTTGGAGACCTTTAGGTACATTTTGTATATGAAATTTTGTAACCAATGTAAATATTGTAGATGTTGAACATTTCCATATTTGGAGCTTGTATTTATATTTGTAATCATTTGCTCTGAGGAATGTAATACAAGTTAATTGTTTAACATTATATGAATATGTAAGTGTAAGGTTATAAGTTTTAAAAAAAAAAAAAGTGACCCTCGCCCACGATCCTATCTTAGGAGTTGGGGCGTCACGGGTATGGAATCCCATATTCACCGAAGTATTAATATTACACTTTCCAAGTCATGCTATTAAATCTCAATATACAACCGTGTAAAAGCTAGCCCTCCCCATGAAAACCCTAATTTCTTTCGTTCTTGTTTTTCATCCCTGTTAGAAATGGGTCAATTTTTTTTATTTTTTTATCTTTCTTGACCTAAAATTATCAATCTTTCTTTTACTCATATATTAGCTTTTTTCCTTGGTAAATCGTTTCTTCCATTTGATTTTCGTTTATTTTCTTATATTTTTGTCGTCAACTTGTTACGATGTGTGTTTGTTCGTTGATTTTTATGTGGATAATTTTGACGGCAGTATTGCTTCGATTAGACGGATAAGTCACGTTAAATCTCTATTCGTCGATATGTTTTATCAAACCTGAAATCTTAGATATTCTAAGTATATTAGGATTATCTTTTATGTAAGCATAGTCATTCTTGCTAGCTGTTACTTGAATCTTATGTTATCTTCTAATGTTTGGCAATTTGATTTACGAGAAGGTCTTATCATTATGAATCGATAAATTTCAACTTTCATGCATTGTAAAAAAAAAAACCTTAATACAACCATGTACAAATTAGAAAATCATTTTTATGATACTACTTAACTATTTTGTTAACATATGAATTATTTCTTATAAAACTATGAAATGCCACCTTTTACATTTTTTTTTGACAACACCTTTTATTTAAATAATTAAAGAAAGCTATGACAAAAGAATAAGGAGCAAATAACAACAAAATATTTCGAGGTAAAACTTGAGAGAGTGAGAGATAATGTAATAATTTAGGCTTCTGCGTAGTGGCAAACCAGTGGAAATGGCGCGAGGAAGAAGATTTTCTCTATACCTTTCGTCTCTTTCTTTGTGTATTCACATGTTTAGCTAAAGATGAGCTTTTTTTGCCTCATACTTTCTAGCTTTTCTTCTTTATTTACATCATTTTCTTTGTAAAAATAATAGTCTTTCCCTCATCAACAGCGTGAGAGCTGACGGAGGAGGAGGCCAGACAATTGTGGTTTTTTCTTGGATTTGCATGTGTGAGAATATGATTGTGACCTTTCATGGATGCGACGCAACTAAAGCATATTTTAGTTTCATATTTATTGAGTTGATTTATAGAGTGAGCTACATAGTTGGATATGATTTGTGTCTGTTAAAAGTGACTATGGTTGCGTTTAGGTTGATCACCGGTAAAGTGGCTACATAGTTGCGGATATGATTAGTCTCTCCAGCTAAAAGTGATTATATAGTTACATTTAGGATTGAGTCTCAAACTAAAAAGTGATTACATAATTACGGATAGAATTGTCTAAACTAAAAATAAGTTATAATTGTATTTAAGTTGATGTTAGCGGCTACATGGTTGTGGTAAAAATTGGTGTAACTAAAATGAACACATAGTTGCGAGTAAAAACTTGGAGTTCTTTGTTTATGGATTATTATATAGTGTATTTGAGCATTTCTGATTCGGGGTGTTGATCTTTTATAAAATATTGGGATTTATTAGGGATTTAAATGTAAAAATCTTTAAAGTTCAGAGATTTTAATACTATTTTAGAATAACACAATAGTTGTGAAGAATACAACCAAATCGTTTTAAAAAATGTAACACAATAATTTTATTTTTATAGATATGGGATTACTATATTTTATATAACAATCATTATTATATTTTCTATTTTAAAAAACATAAAACAGCCAAAATGATTATTTATTTAATTGAAAGTAAAACATCTAAAATGATTATTGAAACAAACATTTTTGATATACTGTCAAATATCCCGGTTAAGTCCTCTCCTCTCTGTCAACATTAAAGAAATGGTTTGGGAGATTTGTAGGGATGAACGGCTGAGATGCGTTTGCAGGGTTTGATCGGCCAATGGGAGTGAATAACCCTGTGTCCGTGTTAAGGTCCATCTTTGTTCCACTAGTAAGATTTTCGAATCAGGTGTTATCCCATGGAGGAGTACTACTGGTTATCAATTACACTACGACATGTGGTTGGACCGATTCCATTTAGCACATGATTTTATTAGGCGCCTGGGAACCATGAACTGGGCTTGGGCTTTCGATACAATTTGTTTGTTGAGCTCAGGTGGCTAAAGATGGCCATTGGGTTTTCGGTATGTTAGGACATATGTCCCAACCACAAATGGGTCAAGAGCAAAAACCTTTCATTCGTAATAAAAATTGAAATTTGTTTTGAAACCCAGCCATGTTAGCATTTAAAGAGAAAAAACAATGTTCTTCTAAATATGGGATTAAAAGTTTTAAGTTTGGTTTGTTTGAAGTGTGGAAGGATTTATAAATAAATAAAACTTCATTATTTATAGTCGTTTGTTCTTACCCATTGCTTTTGGTTGTCTTTTTTAATGTATTTCTCTCAAACAAAACAGAAATAAACTAAATGCAAAATGGGCATTTCATGCTTTTAATACTACAGTGGGTTGAATTTTATGGTATTATTTTTTTAGACTATCTAACCTAAACTAGTTATTTTTTAATATGTTTCGCTAGCATCTTATTAAATATAAAGACAAATGGTGTTTAGAGGGGGGACAAATGATGTCTAATTAATTGAACATTGGCGAGATAGAGGGGGAATGCATTATGTTTGGCAAGTCAAAAATATCAATTTCTTTCTTGATATTCTATAAATAGTTATTTATAAATATTAACCATAAACTCTAAAGTAAAATATTAAGTAATATGGACAATAGCTTAGAAAATATTTTCTATAATGATATGTTGAAATTATTAATATCTTTAGAAATATTTAAATTATTTTGATAGTAAAGATTATATATATTATTGTTTAGCAAGTCAAAAATATCCATTTATTTTACCTGATATTCCATTAATAGGTTATTCAGTTATTTATTTCCTTTTATTTCATAAATATTAACCATATTTTTCTATAATGAAAAGATATTATTAATATCTTTAGAAATATTTAAATTATTTTCATAGTAAAGGTACGTATCTTATTGTTTGGAAAGTAAAAAATATCAATTTCTTGTACCTGATATTCCATAAATAGGTTATTTCAATTTATTTATTTCCTTTTATTTCCTAAATATTAACCATAAACTCTAAAAATAAATTTTTAAATAACACGGGTTTTGACTTATTTATATAATTTTTTTTAGAATATCTCATTCTTTTAATATTAATATTATCTTCATCTATTTAAAATAATTTGAAATATATATAATAATAATAATAATAAGATGTTTGTTAAAAGTGATAAGAATTTAGAATTACACCTCCACGAATTTAGGAACCTAATAAGGTAACGATGTCCGTTACACATAAAATATCCCTATGGATTACACTTCCATCTTTAATGAAGGTTGAAAGAATTATGGAAGTTGAGAAGATTATGGAAGATTGAGAGGATTATATAAAGTAATCGTGTCCGTTACACATATAGAACTATGCATCTGCCTTTTTTAAGAGAAAAGGTTGCGAGGATTATGGAAGATTTAGAGGATTGTAATAAAATCTCACACGGCGTGTTGAAGTGAAACTCATCTCAAGTCACGTGATACTCCCTACTTTATATAAACCCACTCTTCACCTAACATATGACCTAACTTGTTAAAGAAGTTTCTCTCCTCTCCCTGGCCATGGCCGCTCTAACTTCTTTCGTTTCTATGCAAACTTGCCTTGTTCCTCTTCCCTGCTTCAAATGGCGGCCTGCCTTGTTCCTCTTCCCTGCTTCAAATGGCGGCCTATTTGTCCCTCCCTTCCTAAATATAGCCTGCAAACTTGCAGTCGTAAGGTTTCTCTGCGCAAATGGAGTTGTAGGGTAGGCCGTGAGTTTCGAGCGAAGGTGCATAGCGGTGGCAATGACGAGGTGCAATTGGCGTGCGGTGGCAGCGGCGAAGCTCTCTTAGAGATAGAGAGCAGCTTCTCAAACAAAGTGGTCGGACATTTGTTGTGGTGATCGATCATGGTTTAGTAGTCAATCTCCACATGAAAAAATTACTGAAGGTATGCATCTCATATTTGTAGTTTGCATGTGTTTTTTGTTTTAAGATTTTACCTGACACATTTATTTGTAATTTGTAGGATATCTCTTTCCTTCATAGTTTGGGACTTAAGTTTGTCTCATCCTCGAACCAACCTCATTAACTTGTATTTGCATCGTAATAGTAGTGACTACCACTTTTCGCCATTGATTGGATTGGAATTAACGTATATATTGATATGTTCTTGATTTATGCCCAGTTATGATACACCATCAATAATCATTGACCCGACCTACTCCATTGAAGTTAGCATTGGGAGAAGTTGTCAAGGCATCAATAGATATACAAGCTATTCTTTCTTCGAATGATACCCGTGTACCAGTTGACACTGGTAACTATATTGTCGCAAAGGTAAGGGTTTCAATGATAAGTTTCATCTCACAAGTTTTATTTTGTTGACAGAGAACGACGGACTAGTTTTATTTGTTTGCAGAAAATTACTACTCCTCATGGAGTAACCGGCGAAGTTAAGAACGTGGATGCTTCTGCCGAGATTACGAATGATCTTACGTAGGCCATATGGTTCTTCTAAGCGGATATTACCAGTTACGAAGAAATTTTGTATTCGCAGTATGTAATTTTTTTTTTTTTGCTTTTTGCATATTGGGGAACTTTTGTTACACTTACTGCTATCAGCGCGGTTTATCGACTTAGCCACATCATGTGCCTTGGATCTTAAGGCAGAGAAGCTCATTTATGTCTTCACCGGTAATCGTGGCGGTCGAAATCTTCGGGGTCATCCACTAAGTTGGGCAACCAATGGAGGAGTTCCGGTTCATACAGTAGAGGGCTCTGTCGATGGTGCATTGTTGAAATTTTTTCGAGATGGACTTGATTCATAAGCATTTCATTTGAACTTTTGTTTTATTAGTTTCTAATTAGGACTTTGCCTTTTCGGCTTTAAAATTAGGGGGATTTTATAAAGGATTTTGGGACTTTTAGGACCACACTAGTAAGTGTACACAAACATGATTTTGCAAGACTCATATTCAAAACATTAGCATATATAAAGTCATCACTAATATAGTTTATGATTTTTTTTTTGCTGAACTCTATTCAAAACATTAACATATATAAAGTAATCATTAATATATATATATATATATATATATATATATATATGATTTGTTTTTGCTAGACTCGTATTCCAAAACATTAACATATATAAAGTAATCATTAATATATATAATCTTTAGACACGTGTATGTATCAATAATTACCTTTTCGAATGAAAATTTTGAAAGTCTTTATATAAAAAAGATATATTTTCAAATTCAAATATAGGAAGGTTGATTTACAAATCTAATATCATTTCGATTTAATATTTTGTTAAAAGGAATAATCATATTTCATAATGTAATTGAGGTAGAGTGTGATCAAGATAAATATTTTATATAAAAAATATCTTTAAAAAGTCTTTCAATATCTTTATATCATTTTATTTTAACATTTTAAAACTGTTTTTGTTAACTCTTTTAAATAAATAAAAAAAGATTTTGGTTTTTTGCTAGACTCATATTCAAAACATTAACATATATAATGCAATCATTGAGTATATATATATATATATATATATATATATATATAATTACCTTTTCAGACGAGAATTTTGAAGGGTCTTTATATAAAAAAATTCCAAATTCAAATGTGGAAAGGTTGATTTACAAATCTAATATCATTTTCGATTTTATATTTTGTTAAAAGAAAGGAATAATCATATTTCATAATGTATTGAGGTAGGTGTGATCAAGATAAATATTTTATACTTAAAAAATATCTTTAAGAACTTTCAATATCTTTATATCTATTTATTTTAAAATTTAAAAACTGTTTTGTTAACTATTTTAAATAAAGAAACTCTTTTAAATAAAATTTTAATTATTTTCCAAGATTTAATTTTATTTTGACCTTTATAAATTTTATGGTTTAATATTTAAAATATATACTCAAGAATGAAACATGCAACACAATTTTACTTAAGAGTATGACATTATGAAATGTTAAGAGTATGATATTTGTTAAACTCAAAACTCACAAATTTGACCTATATCTCAACATATAATTTAATATTTAGGATTGTATTAACATATTTGTGCAGAAGCAAAATAATGAAATAAAAATAGAAGAAAACCCAAATAATTAAAAACATTACCAACCAATCCAAGTAAATAAACAAAACATGCAATGAAATAGTGACGTTAAATTTATAACCGAAATGCCCTCAAGTGGTAAGCTTGTGGGCCACTATACTCACTTGAATAATATCTTAAAAAATATTTTTGTACAATGATATATTTAAAATTATTAATATATTTATAAATATTTAAATTATTTTTTATAATAATTTAGTTAAATATATAATAAGTCAATTAGATAAGTAATTTTGAATAATAACTTGGAGTGAATTTAAATTAAAATTATTTTAGGTTTTGTGGGAAATGGCCGTGATTTTCACTTGTTTTGTTTTTCAAATTTGAATGAGGTTATCTTTTAACTTCTTATTGGTAGATATTGAGTGCTTAAAGTTGACGTTTAGAGGCATTCAGGTCATAAATTTAAGTTCTTGTTCTTGCATGATTTTGAAATATTTTTGCATATATTGTCTCATCAAAATTAGTAAAATCAGGAAAAAAAAAATTCAATTTTACGAAAAAATGTAAAAGCGGTAATTTCGATTTGAAAACCAATTTTTTAGATATTGGATAATGAGACTTAGTTGAATTTGTACCATGAGAAATCGCATTACTTTAGCCGAATTTAATCAATTTAGAGTCAACTCAAACTGTATTTCGAGATATTGAGTGTCGGGTGGTACAGCATCGAAGTGTCAAATAGAAGAAATAATGAGAAAATAAATAAATAAATAAGGAAAAAATAATAATTAAAAAAGCAGGCATAAAAGTCAAAAGGAAAAGGGACGGACTACGGAGGACATGGAGAATTTGGAGAGAGAGAAAAAAGATTTTTTATTTCTTGTTTTATTTAAAATCTATGAGAATTGGGTATATGTTTTTATTTAGACGAAACCACAAAATCGATGCGCATCGAGAGCTACGTGGGTATTAGAGTTTCGTCGGCTTCCACGAGGTAGAGAATTTTTGTCTTGGGTTATTTCTACCCTAAGGTCATTTAATGACTTGTGATTTGCTTAAGTAGTGAGATCGTAATTCCGATCTCAAAATTTTGAGGTTGAGTGTAGAAATTTTTAGGAATTTTAAAGATTGTTTTTCGGACGATCTGGAGGCTGAATTCGGGATTGTTTAAGATGGTCAAAGGTTAAATTTTCGAGTTGTTTTACAGACTTGAATCCGGACGCATGATTTTGGAGCAGGATTTTCGGGCGGTTCGGGTAGGTTGATCATTTTGGTTTGATCCCAAGGCCGATGTCTTTGAGTTTTGTGGTGTGTTTGGTATCGCGATGAATTTGATGACAAGCTAGTGAAGAGATTGAAGGTGCCATCTTTTATATGAATTAAAGATTTGGAAGCTGACTTTTTATTGTGTTATTGTTGGAAAAATAAATGACATGATGTTGTGTGTAAAAATCATGTTAATATATACTTTAGCAAACTAACATGGAAATTATGATAAATGAAAATTATAGGAAATATAATTATTCGAGATTTATAAATGTTTTCATAACTCTTATTGTGCATGTGACATGACATAACATTAAATGATATGATTTCATTTCATATGCGTGAATTAAGCATTCGTCAGTCGAGGCGTGGAGTCGCGTAAATCTTATTATTAATTCTTGGTGAATGTGTGAGTGAAGCTGAAATGGGACAACGTCAAAATCGAGACTTCAGCAGTTGTATAAAATAATAATAATAATAAATTTCGTGTGTTGGTGAAAGCAGATGGTAGATCCCAAGTGAAAGACTAAATTTATTCTTAATTCGAGACATATGGATACAGTGATGAAAGTTCGCGAAAGTGTCAAAAGGCGTTGCAAAGCCTACGGTGAGACCCCGGAAATTCGTAACCCAAATAAACACACGAGATTTGATAAATTAATATTGGAGGGTTGTCCAATGGTTTAAGTCATTGGGTGAAACACCAATAACTGATTTTAACACTTGGCATTGTAGGTGTGAGGGAGTCGGTCGGGACTCGGGTTGTGTTTATGGGAATCTCACATCTTATACATGACCTAAAACATTTCATATAGGATTATTATTTATATAAAATGGTTTGATGTTTTATGTACGATTTCATGTCAATTTAGGCAGAGATGCCATTTGCAGAAGAATTTTAAATCAGGACATTGCTGTTTGTTGTGGGACCTCACTGGATACATGGGGTGTACGGGAGGCGGCGCTCAAGCGGTCGTGATTGTGAAGAGGTCGGCAATGTGAGCCTTGATACTTTATAAAAGTATTTTAATAGTAAGAAAATAATTGTAATTAAATTCTTTTGGACCATTGTATAAATAGTCGGGTATGTAAATATGGTAAGAGGGTTGTGATTAGACTTTTATGGATTGTAATTAAGCGTTTTATTTTCATATTTTAGATTTAAATGTGAATGAATGAGTCTGGTAAGGGATGTATAATAGAGATATGGGCGGATAAGCCACATGGGTCAAGAATACTTCTTTTGAGACACTGGATGAGTTATAATTGTATTGTTATACATGTTGTATGTTGGGTAGAGCTTCCCGAACAAAGGAGACTCTGTCCAATTTTTTTTTTTAAAATATGGATCCCGATAAATGAGACACAACAGTGTGATATCGGGTCACTCAAAATACATAGGAGTGCATGAGTTGAATGATTGTCAAAGGATCTTGAATTTGGATTGTCCTGAAAAATCTTTCTTTTCAAAAAAAGAAAAGAAAAAGAAAAGTATGAAGTCTATACAAAGAAAAATTAGACAACCTTAGTTAAATCTAGGTTTCATAAAAATTATTAGTGATTGTTATCTAAGATAAAAATATATTGTAACCAAAATATTTTTTTTCTAATAGTGATTTTAGGAATACGATTCTTGGTGAAATCTAATGTTGGTTTAATTTCTTTTTTTTTTTTTTTTGTGCAATTCTTCCTCTCACTTTAATGACTACGAGTGCAAAATATGCTCCTTTTCAAATTTCCGTTCAATCATAACCAAATATTGAAAATGCACGGTGCTACCATAAATTTAGTATACGAATGAAAAAAATCAAATGTGTAGCAATTCACATGAGGCCCCACCCACGCTCAGACGAGGAGTGGTCCACTCAATTTATAGGGGTATGTCCTTGCCCTTTTCTTTTCCGCCTCAGTGAGAGCTCGAGAGCCACGAAGCCAAAGGGCCGCGTGAAATGGGGAAGCTCTCATTTCTGGTAGGTATTAGCTCAGGTTGGTAGTGAACTCCCCATTCAATAAATCCACCCCCAGTCTTGGGTGGCTCTGGCTAAAGGCAAAGACATCTTTCTCTTCAGTGGGCACGCCTCGTCGAAAATGAGTGAAGACCCACTAAGCGCCTTATATCCGCAGTGCTCCACCCCTGGCCCGCTCAGACGGAGGGTTGGTGTCGATTCAGAGGCTATCCCCACACAGCTGCGGGGTTTCTTCGCCTAAAGTGGGCTCGAACACAGGACCGTGAGCTTAGGTACCCATTAAAGTGGTTCCTACCAAGCCCGGGCTCTTAGCTCGGTTGGTAGTGGGAAACTGCACGTGGGCTCTTCGTGGTCGAGGTGTGAGCCTGTGACAGAGTAACTGTGGTGAACATTTCCCTCCGGAGATAACGGGCGAAAGATTTGTCTCTGCTATAAAGACCCCACCCACAGCCCCTCAGACCCGAGGGTGAGTCCGCTCCACAATTTATGGGGCGTGTCCCTTGCCACTTTTCTTTCGCGCCAGTGAGGCTGAGACACAGGGCCAATGAGGCAAATCACGGAATTCGAGGTAGTTTCCACTTTCTGGTAGACTAAGTAGCCAGGTTGGTAGTGAGCTGCCTCGAATCGTCTCCTACTCATGGTCGAGAACCAGCATGAGAAGCAGCGCCCTGTTTAGGGGATGGCTGTGGTGGACACGACCCTTCGTCGGAGTGGGCCAGTGGGCTGTGATATAAAGAGCGTAGCACAGTAAGGGCCCACCCCTGGCCCGCTCAGACGAGGGGGTGGTCCCTCCACCAGTATAGGGGCATGTCACGCACTTTCTAACCGCTTAGAGCAGACTGAGCCAAAGGATTGAAATGGGAGCACTCTCACTACCCGAAGTGGGCTAGTAGCTGGAGTTAGTGAGTATACTCCATTCACTTTAATATGAGTCAACTCTCTGAAAGCAACGAACATGCCTCCTGCTGATGAGACCACCTACGTCGATGGCGAAATGAAGACCTACAAATCGGCAAAATAAAAAATCGGCTATAATTATTAAGAAGTTATAAAATCAATAGTTACTTACTTTGACAGTTATGTTTAGAAGATTAAATTTATGGGATTTGGGCTAAATATGTTTCATGTGGGTTTAAAAGTACAGTATGAGAGTCCCATATTCTGAAATTATTAATACACTCAAATTCATGCTATTAAATCTCCAATATACAACCAATGTAAAGAACTAGCCGCCCCCTCCCCCATGAAACCACTAATTCTTTCGTTCTTGTTTTCATCCACAGTTAAATGGTCAATTTTTTATTTTTTTATCTTTCTTACGACTAAAATTAACAAATCGTTGTTTCTTTTTTACTCATATATTAGCTTTTTCTTCAATAAAATGGTTTTATTCAGATTTGATTTTTCTTTATTTTCTTATGTTTTTGTCGTTGACTTGTTACAATGTGTGTTTGTTCGTTGATTTTATGTGGATAATTTTAGTGGCGGTATTGCGATTAAGCGGATGAATCACGTCCAAATCTCTATTCGTCGATATGTTTTATCAAACCTGAAATCTTAGATATTCTAAGTATATTAGGATTATCTTTTGTGTAAGCCTTGATTCATTTCTTATTGCTATTTACTTGGATACTATGTTATCTTCTAATGTTTTTGGCAATTTGATTTCTGAAGGTCTTATCCTTATGAATCAATGAAATTCCGAACTTTAATCGTTGTAAAAAAAACCTTAATAATAACCATGTACAAATTAGAAAATCATTTTATGATACTACTTAACTATTTTGTTAACATGCGAAATTATTTCTTATAAAACTATGATACTTTACGCACTACGTTTTTTGGCTCCAGCGCACCCATTTAAAATAATTAAAAGAAAGCTATGACAAAAGAATAAAGAACCAATAACAACAAAATATTCGAGGTAAAACTTGAAGAGTGAGAGAATAATGCCAATAATTTGGAGCCTGGCGTAGTGGCGAAGCCCAGGAGTGGAAGTAGAGCGACAGAGAAGATTTTCTCATACCTTTGATCCTGGCTGTGTGTAGTCGTTTAGGCTAAAGATGAACATTACTCAGCTTTCTGGCTTTTCTGCTTCTTTCCATTTACATCATTTCTTGTAAAAATAATAGTCTTTCCCTCATCAACAGCGTGAGAGCGACGGAGAGAGGGAGACAGACAACTGTGGCTTTGCCATTCTGTAATGGCAAGATAATATGATTGTGACTCTATAGTTCTTGGCTTGCAAGCTAAGCGTATTTTAGTTTCGTATTTATTGAGTTCTGTTATAAGTGAGCTATAGTTCTGTGGGCTATGATTAATGTCTGTTAAAGTGGCTACATAGTTGCGGATATGATTGTGTCTATTTAAAAGTGACTACATAGTTGCGGATATGATTAACAGTCTGTTAAAAGTGATTACATGGATGCATTTAGGATTGATGCCGGCTAAGTGATTACATAGTTACGGATAAGTGCGTCTCAACTAAAAGTGATTCTATATAATTGTATTTAGGATTAAGTCTCAACTAAAGCGACTCTATAGTTATGGTAAAAATTGAGTGTAACTAAATGGCTCTATGGTTGAGTAAGCTTGAGTTACTTATTTGTAAGTTATTATATAGGCGTAGTAGGCTTGGCGTTCTGTTCTAGGTGTTGATCTTATAAAATATTGCAGGATTTATTAGGAGATTTAAATGCTTAAATCTTTAAAGTTCAAATTTTAATACTATTTTTTAGAATAACACAATAGTTGTAAAGAACACAACCAAATGTTTCAAAATGTAACACAATAATTTTATTTTTATAGATATGGGATTACTATATTTTATATAACAATCATTATTATATTTTCTATTTTAAAACATAAAACAGCCAAAATGATTATTTATTTAATTGGTAACATAAATGATTATTGAAACAAACATTTTTTGATATACTGTCATTTATATCCCAGTTAGAATCCTCTCTCCTCTCTGTCAACATTAAAGAAATGGTTTACTTGGGAGATTTGTAGGGGATGAACGGCTGAGATGCGTTTGCAGAGGTTTTGATCGGCCAATGGGAGTGAATAACCCTGTGTCCGTGTTGGGTCCATCTTTGTTCCACCTAGTAAGATTTTTTCGAATCAGATGTTATCCCACGTGGAGGAGTACTACTGGTTATCCAATTACACTACGACATGTGGTTGGACCAGATTCCATTTTAGCACATGATTTTATTAGAGCGCCTGGGAACCATGAACTGGGCTTGGGCTTTTCCGATACCAATTTGTTTGTTGAGCTCAGGTGGCCCAAAGATAGCCCATTGGGTTTCAGTATGTTAGGACATATGTCCCAACCACAAATGGGTCAAGAGAACTAAAAGCCCTTTCATTCGTAATAAAAATTAAAATTTGTTTGAAACCCATACATGTTAACATTTAAAAGAAAAAGCAATGTTCTTCTAAATATAGGATTAAGTTTAGTTTGGTTTGTTTGAAAGTGTGGAAGGATTTATAAATAAATAAAACTTCATTATTTATAGTCGTTTGTTAACTGCAAGATTCTTTTGGTTGTACTTTTAATATATTCTGCCAAGCAAAGCAGAAATAAGCCCAAATCTTGCGTTTAAATACTTTTAATACAGTGGGTTGAATTTTATGGTATTATTTTTTTTTAAAATTATCTGCTTTAAACTGAATTATTTTTTAATATGTTTTCACTTTCCGCATGCTTATTAAATATAAAGACAAAATGGTGTTTAGAGGGGGACAAAATGATGTCTAATTAATTCAAACATTGGCGAGATAGAGGGGTACGTATGTTTGGCAAGTCAAAAATATCAATTTCTTTTACTTGATATTCTATAAATAAGTTATTTCATAAATATTAACCATAAACTCTAAAAGTAAAATATTAAGTAATATGGACAATAGCTTAGAATATTTTCTATAATGATATATTGAAATTATTAATATCTTTAAAAATATTTAAATTATTTTGTCAATAAAAAGTACGTATATTGTTTGGCAAGTCAAAAATATCCATTTATTTTACCTGATATTCCATTAATAGGTTATTTCAATTTATTTATTTCCTTTTATTTCATAAATATTAACCATATTTTCTATAATGAAAGATAGTATTAATATCTTTAAAAATATTTAAATTATTTTCATAGTAAGTAAATGTATCTTATTATTTGGAAGTAAAAAATATCAATTTCTTGTGCACGATGTTCCATAAATAGGTTATTTCAATTTATTTATTTCCTTTTATTTCTAAATATTAATATAAACTCTAAAATAAATTTTTAAATAACACGGGTTTGACTTATTTATATAATTTTTTTAGAATATCTCATTCTTTTAATATTAATATTATCTTCATCTATTTAAAAATAATTTGAAATATATATAATAATAATAATAATAATAAGATGTTTGTTAAAAGTGATAAGAATTTAGGAATTACACCTCCACAGAATTTAGGAACTAATAAGGTAACGTGTGTCCGTTACACATAGAACTATTGTGGCCTTTGGCTTAGGGGTTCGTTGATGCCGTAGGCAGCGAATCTCGTGTCTCGTGAGGGCACGTAGATTTCAGCCGTTAACAATTGATCAACGGACAGTTTGGTAAATCCTGGCCAATATTATCGAGCAAGGTAGCGGTTACCTTGGGAGCTCGGTGGGTGTAGAGTTAGGTATACGAGATACCTAGGACTTTATGGGAAACGGGTTAGATCATGCATCCATTTTGTATTGATGAATGGTATGTATAACATGTTTGTTATGAATTGTGGATTTGTATGCTTGGTGACTAGCATGAAATTGTTGAACACTAGGGCCGAGAAAACACAACCTTAGATGTTCCAGAAATTTTGGGCAGAACAGTCCAGAAATAAACGAGAAATGAACGAAAAAAAAAAAAAAAGTATTTTTCTGGATAGTGCTCCAGTTTTTGAACATAATGGGTTTTGTGGAATTCTGGAAAATTATTCAGTTTTGCCTGAGAATAAAGGTTTTAATTAAACTCACGAAAATGATAATTATATAAATTAAAATTTTATATAATTTTTAGAGTGATTGGAGAGTTTTTAGCTCTTGTATCTTAGTAGCGGAGCGTTTTTTTAATCTGACATCATCAAGTGGTAGCGGGTTTTGTAAGAATTTGGAAGACTGGGAGTAACGGGAAGACTACTGGAGGATTTGAAAAAAAAAAAAAATTCGTTGTGGGTTAGGACCTGTTGAGGTCGCGACATGGATTTGAGGTCGCGACCTGGTGTGCTTGGACGTGAGGTCGCGACCAGGAAGAAAGGGCGTCGTGACCTGGCTGGGCTGCAGTGGGTCTCAGGTTTGGCCAGTGGGAATTGATGTCGTGACATCAAAGTGAGGTCGCGACATGGGTGGCAGCGAGGGAGGTCGCGACATGGCGTGTGACGTAATGGCGAAAGAAGTGGCGGAGAAGCGATGACCAGCGACATCGTGCGAGTCAGCGACATGAAGCGGCCGGTGAAGCGGCGAAGCGGTGTCGCGACATGAATTTGATGTCGCGACATGGGCGACAGTGAAGGAGGTCGCGACATGGAACTGACGTCGCGACCTGGCCTGTAGGGAATTGATGTCGCGACATGAACTTGATGTCGCGACGCCAGGTTTTCAGTCGTCGGGGAAATTACCGTGACAGATATGATGTCAGCGACATAGGAATTGGCGACACGGCGAGAATTTCAGACGGGAGGCGGTGTCGCGACACGATATGATGTCGCTGACATGATTATCATTTTACCTTGATGTCGCGACATGTAGTGTATCAGCGACATGGGCGGTTGGATTGGGCAAGGCGGAAGTGCGACATGCGTATTACGACATGGGAGCTCTTTGTCTTGCGACTGCGCCTGTGTGACTGTTGGTTGTCTTGTAGTGACATGGCGATGTCTTGGCCAGCGTACGACTGGGCCTTCGCGCGCGGTGTGCTTTCCCTTGACATAGGCCTGGGTGTCGCGTTGTGCACCCGACCCGATTTTGATTGATTAATCTTGTTTACGATCCTTTGTTCATGGTTTTCTTGTTTGGACACTTGTTCATAGACCTTTGTTCATGAACAACATTCCGGGGTAAAAAAAAGAATGTTGGATGAAAAAAAAAAAATACAAAATTTTTAAAAATTTTTTTCTTGTGGATGATTTAATATATGAAAAATTTATATTGCAATTATTATAAGTGCATCGACGAGGTATGTGAAATTTTTTTTTCGGTGTGTGAATAGTGTCTCGAGGCTGCATTTTCACCCTTGAGACACGTTATTGAAATTAATTGCCTTGACATGGTGTATGAAAAAAATTTCGGTGTATGAATAGTATCTGAGCGTGTTTGAGCGCAGGGATCTTTGCGTTGAAATTTAATTTACCCGTGACTTGTGTAGATGGCTAAGTAGGGGCGAGGGCGTGGAGGGGCGTCCGCGAGAGCCCCAGTCGGACACCACCAACATTTGACTAGCCGCCCGTATTTGATCAACATGCCTTTGTTGAAATTTGTAGGTGATGCGTGTGCTGCTCGCACGGGACGTAGGTGGTGGGAGGTCTAGTAACCTCGGGGTTTAGGCGCGCAATCTCCAGAAGCATTCACGGGGAGGAGATCGATGGTGGCGGACCATTAGTTTATGCAGTTGAGAACATATTGGGCTATGGAGATCACCTCCGTCACGGCCGGGATCGGGTTCGGCGCATTCCGGCTCGAGGCGAGGCCGGGTATGGTGGAGATGGGTTAGGACTTCCTAGAGACTTAGAGGTTATGACATGGGCGGAGATTTCGAGAGCTGTTCATGGGTAAGTATTCGGCGCGAGACATGCAGCACGGGTTCTGGTGGGCGGGGTGATGACGGTGATGGACTACGTGGCTAGATTCACGGGAGTTGTAGGATTCGGTGACCTTCGTGGCCCGCGGACCTTGCTTGGGGTGAAGATTCGAGAATGGATGAAATTCATCCGTCGGGTGGGATCAATGGATACGCCTCTCGGGACATGGACTCCATGGTTGGGACGGCCCTGACCATAGAGAGAGAGATCGAGGATGCTCGGAGCACTGGGGATGCGGTGTTGGTAACAAGAGGAAGGATCAGCCTTGGTTCGGGAAGAGCGAAGACTTCTACTTCACACGAGTTTCGGGACCCGGGCGAGTTGGGCACCCTAGTCGGGCAAGGCGGGTGATATGTTACTTAGGCGGCTGGGCATGTGAGGCAGGTTGCCCCGGAAGACGGGGATCCCGGGATTTTGGGACAGTGCAGTCGATTCGGCTATGGAGCACGGGCGTACGAGTTCGTTCCTCAGCCCTAGTGCGGGTTAGAGGAACCGGTTTCGATTCGGGGCGCTATCGAGGCACCTTCGCGGCCTGGTGGGCGGAGGGCCAAAGTGTGGAGTTGAGGAGTCGGGTCACGGGACTCGCGGGGGCTTCCTAGTCGGACCGGGGCGGGTGATATTTTATTTAGGCGGCTTGGACATATGAGCGGGATTGTCTGGGAGCGAGATCTCGTGAGTACGGTGAGCGTTCGGATTAGCCGGATATACGGGAGTACGTCTCTACTCGCACTTGTTGTATAGAGTGAGCGTTTAAATTAGATGCAACCTTAATTTCATTATTGCGTCTTGTGTAATGGATTTGGAAGACGGTGGGAGACCTTTGAAGCGGATATGGATGTTCTTCCCTAGGAGATAGGGGTGAGTTGGCCAGGATAGGTCGGAGTTGTCTGTTCATGTGCACGGGTGACATCACGTCAGTCGGCGTGGTGCTGATGTGGTAGTTCACCATTCTTGGTGAGTGCGGGTTGAGTTTGTCTTTAGGACTATGTCCAATGAAGACTCATAGTTCGAATCAGGAAATGAAGAGAAAGTAATGTGTGTTGGGCAAAGCGAAAAAGGGGTTGGTAATCCCCAAGGTGAGAAACACAGGTTAGGGTGAGAGACCGCGGTAGTAACCAAGAAAGGTGCATATGGGTGTAAGAACCGGGGAGATGTCCAGATTACACATGGGTGTAAGGGTTGTTCTCAAATCCCCTCTAGGTCACCTCAGAACCTGACATTAGAATTCTGTATGGGTGTAAGAGACCGGGGAGATGTCGAATTTACGTATGGGTGTAAAGACCAGGAGATGTCCAAAATTTACATATGGAGTGTAAGAGACCGGGGAGATGTCTGGTTATGTGTGGGTGTAAGAGACCGGGGAGAGATCTGAATTTACGTGAGGTGTAAGAGACCGTGGTATATCAAAATTTACGTGAGGATTATTAAGGGCAGTGGTATATCAAGAAAATTCTGTGAGGTGTAAGAGACCGAGTGGTATATCAGAAATTTACGTGTGGAGTGTAGGGCAGGAGAAATCCTGAATTCTGTGTGGTGTAGAGACCGGAGCGATCTGAATTTATGTGAGGTGCTCAGGGCCAGGGACGATCCGAATTTGTATGGATATAAGGAGGCTCGGGTGTGGTAGAAAAGCTCTGTGCAGGAGAGAAAACACAAGGATATGGTTATCACCCAGACTTAGAGTTGAGTGATAGGAGTCGGGAGAGACTCGAGATGAGGACATACGGACGTGGTTATCACCTAGACTTAGAGTTGAGTGATAGGAGTCAAGAGTGACTCAAGATTTGGATACCCATTGGAAATTTCATTGGGAGTTGGTGAGCCGACAAGGGCTCAGTTTATGGATGTCATTCATGGCGTAAGATTGGGATTGTGATCAGTTAGATTGTCGGTGATTGTGACCTTGGGAAGGTCGAGTTTACAGCGGAATTGGGTTGTGTAGGGTCGCATATGCGTGGTTGGATGCGTATGTGCATGGAATTTCGGAACGAAATTCTTTTAAGGGAGAATGTGAGACCCCGGAAAATCCAGAATTCCTAAGGAAGGATAAAATGGTAATTTCGGTCAAAATCCAAAATTTTTCTAGATTTTGGATGTGAAAGCAGGTCACCAGATTGGAATAAATCTCGCGAAATCTAGCTACACGTCAATTTCGTCGGATTAGGATAATTCGAAATTTCACGTTTTTCGAGACGAGAGAGCGTAGGACACTTGGCGCGTTTGAGTGGCCCCGAGAGGCGCCACGTGTCAAGCTATGGGAGAGTCCCGACATTAAGAGCTTCAGTGGGGCTCACTTGGGACACATGGCCTGTCTGTTTGATAGAAATCTCAGGTAGATGGATAAGGATAAGGGTGTCAAAGTAGTCACGATGAAATGGACATGGCATTGAGATGACTTGTCTCTTGACCCCGGCACGGCGAATCAGTTTGGGAGAGGGAAAGAGAGGAGAGACCAACAGAGAAGGAGAGAGTGGAAGAGGTTTTTTAGAAGAGAGGCTCCACCTTCTCCTGCAAATTCTGTGATCGGGCCAGATTGGCTCCAGACGGAGCAAAGTTGCTCCCCCACCGGCCCGGACTACACGTGGGTTCAGTTTTTGGGAGTTGACGAGCTCCCGGAAGAGGTAGGGTTTTTCTCTACTTGTTTTACTCTTTGCTTAAGGGTGGCATGTAATGGATAGGGATTTGTTGAGCTGGATGGCGTGGTTTGATTCCAAAGATTTGGGCCAAGTGAAGAAAATCCTATAGTGTTTAGACTGATCCGCAATTTGTTTGCTTGATTGTGTGGTGTTTGTGTTATTGCCATAGAAAAATAACATGTTGTGTGAAATTGTGGTACATTCGAATGAGCTACTTAGGATTGGCCTGCTTAGCCCATGTGAGCTAAGTTTATGTTATTATTATAAACTGAATAACATGATGTATGGATTTAATTTTGTTAATATATGCATGAGTGATATATTAGCATGTACTGGATGTTTGTGTGTCATTGCATTGCACTTAGGTGGGGAGTAACCCCGAGTAGGAAGTCCTTCACACTTGGGCTTTGCTCACCAGTCGTGGGAACTCTTTTTAGGTATTGAAGATGCAGTGGGGATGGGGCGCATCCGGGTTTTAGAAGCGAAGAAACGGCCAAGATGGCCTTATCTTGTATTTTCTGTTTTTGTGAAATTTTGGGCTAGAGACCCTTTTTTTTTTTTTGTATAAATTGTAAATAAATCATTTTTGTATAAAATATATAATTGTGTTGAATGGATATACGGGCCCAATCGGGCTGTTTTACACATGTACGTGCCTCACGACGTGAGACACGTAGATTTCCGCGGGTTGACGGGTAGTCAACGGACCCCCGGGTTTTGGGGCGTCACAACTATCCCCATGGATTACACTTCCATCTTTTAATGTGAAGAAGGTTGAAAGAATTATGGAAGGTTGAGACGATTATGGAAGATTGAGAGGATTATATAAAGTAATCGTGTCCGTTACACATATAGAACTATGCATACGCCTTTTTAGAGAAAGGTTCGAAAGTTATGGAAGATTTAGAGGATTATAATAAAATCTCACGGCGTGTTAGTGAAACTCATCTCAGAATCCGTGATACTCTTTACTTTTATAAACCCACTCTTAAGCACAACATATGACACAACTTGTTAAAGAAGTTTCTCTCCCTCTCTCCACGGCCGTAGGCGCTCACAACCTCTTTCGTTTCTATGCAAACATGCCTTGTTCCTCTTCCCTGCTTCAAATGGCGGCCTATTTGTCCCTCCCTTCCTAAATATAGCTGCTGAGCTTAGTAGTCGTAAGGTTTCTGCAGATGGAGTTATAGGGTGGGCGCGAGTTTCGGCGAAGGTGCCAGCGGTAATGGCAGCCAGAAGTTAATTAGCGTGCGTGCTTAGCGGCGAAGGCTCTCTTAAATGCGAGCAGCTTCTCAAACAAAGTGGTCGGACATTTGTTGTGGTGATCGATCATGGTTTAGTAGTCAATGCCCACATGAAAAAATTACTGAAGGTATGCATCTCATATTTGTAGTTTGCATGTGTTTTTTGTTTTAAGATTTTACCTGACACATTTATTTGTAATTTGTAGGATATCTCTTTCCTTCATAGTTTGGGACTTAAGTTTGTCCTCATCCTCGGAACCCAACACCTCATTAACTTGTATTTGCATCATAATAGTAGTGACTACCACTTTAGCCATTGATTGGATTGGAATTAACATTATATATTGATATGTTCTTGAGTTTATACTGATTATGATACACCATCAATAATCATTGACCTGACCTAGGTGTGAAGTTAGCATTGGGAGAAGTTGTCAAGGCATCAATAGATATACAAGCTATTCTTTCTTCGAATGATACCCGTGTACCAGTTGACACTGGTAACTATATTGTCGCAAAGGTAAGGGTTTCAATGATAAGTTTCATCTCCATGAGTTTTATTTTGTTATTGGAGAGCGACGGACTAGTTTTATTTGTTTTGCGGGAAAATTACTACTCCTCATGGAGTAACCGGCGGGTTCGAGCGTGGATGCTAAATTCTGAATGATCTTGCAGTAGGCCATATGGTTCTTCTAAGCCCGGATGTGCACCGGATACGAAGGAATTTGTATTTAGAGTATGTAATTTTTTTTTTTTTTTTTTGCTTTTTGCATGAACTTTTGTTACACTTTTTACTTTTATATATTGCAGTTTATCTGACTTAGCCACATCATGTGCCTTGGATCTTAAGGCGAGAGAAGCTCGTTATGTCTTAGCCGTGTCGTGGCGATTGAAATCTTCGGTCGTCAGCTGGGTTTAGGCTGACCAATGGGAGGAGTTAAGTTCATACGGAGTAGAGGCTAATCGATGGTGCATTGTTGAAATTTTTTCGAGATGGACTTGATTCATAAGCATTTCATTTGAACTTTTGTTTTATTAGTTTCTAATTAGGACTTTGCCTTTTCGGCTTTAAAATTAGGGGGATTTTATAAAGGATTTTGGGACTTTTAGGACCACACTAGTAAGTGTACACAAACACTTATGATTTTGCAAGACTCATATTCAAAACATTAGCATATATAAAGTCATCCACTGTATAGTTTATGATTTTTTGCTAGACTCTTATTCAAAACATTAACATATATAAAGTAATCATTAATATATATATATATATAAATATATATATATATATATATATATATATATATATATATATATATATATATATATGATTTTATTTTTGCTAGACTATTAAAACATTAACATATATAAAGTAATCATTAATATATATAATCTTTAGACACGTGTATATTATCAATAATTACCTTTTAGAGCCAATTTTGAAGGGTCTTTATATAAAAAAGATATATTTTCAAATTCAAATATAGGAAAGGTTGATTTACAAATCTAATATCATTTCGATTTAATATTTTGTTAAAAGGAATAATCATATTTCATAATGTAATTGAGGTAGAGTGTGATCAAGATAAATATTTTTATATAAAAAAATATCTTTAAAGAATCTTTCAATATCTTTATATCCATTTATTTTAAAATTTTCACATTTTTGTTAAGCTGTTTTAAATAAATAAAAAGATTATGTTTTATTACTTTAGACTCATATTCAAAACATTAACATATATAATGCAATCATTAGTATATATATATATATATAATTACCTTTTCAGACGAAAATTTTGAAGGGTCTTTATATAAAAAAAAATTCCAAATTCAAATGTAGGAAAGGTTGATTTACAAATCTAATATCATTTCGATTTTATATTTTGTTAAAAGGAATAATCATATTTCATAATGTAATTGAGGTAGGTGTGATCAAGATAAATAATATTTTATATAAAAAATATATTTAAAGTCTTTCAATAATATCTTTATATCTATTTATTTTAAAATTTTAAAAGCTGTTTTTGTTAACTCTTTTAAATAAAAAAATGATTTCGTTTTTGCTAGACTCATATTCAAAACATTAACATATATAATGCAATCATTAATATATATATATATATATATATATATATATATATATATATAATCTTTGGAGCACATGTATATTATCAATAATTACCTTTCAGGCGAAGCATTTGAAGGGTCTTTACTTATAAAGATATATTTCAAATTCAAACAGGAAAGGTTGATTTACAAATCTAATATCATTTCGATTTATATTTTGTTAAAGGAATAATCATATTTCATTATGTAATTGAGGTAGGTGTGATCAAGATAAATATTTTTATATAAAAAATATCTTTAAAGTCTTTCAATATCTTTATATCCATTTATTTTAACATTTTAAAACTGTTTTTGTTAACTCTTTAAATGACAGGACAGAGCCGGATACCCACTCCAGGGTTACAGTGTGGTCACTTTGAGTGAGGATTCGAATTTATCACGGTCACTGGGAATGCACAAAGGGACCCCACCTAAAAGAAGTGAGCAGCGTACGATGCAACATGCACCAATTATATAAAAGTCCGCGCGCTATAGATAAGGACCCGTAAGCGTTGTCTGAATATCGAGCATTCTAAGAGTATTTGCGGGTGGGTTACAAATGAGATTAAATGGGTCGACAAAACAAAGACATATAGGTGGATAAGTCTTCTTGGCCCATCGCGAGATAGAGCGTGTTGAATCTGGCGCGAGTAGGCCTACAGTTGCCGTACCTAGGAACGAGATATTAAAACAATAAGCGTAGAAAATAATCTCGGTGAGTGGCATAATTTATATGGAAAATAATGTTTTGTTTCGAAAAAAATTCCTTCTCGAGACCTCCGTCCGGCTTCTTTGTAATGTTCCTAGTTTGGCAGCGTTTCATAAAACCCAACTTTACCAAAGCCCAAATACATGTAAATCATGTTCAAAAATTTAACCGACATCATTTTCAAGAACCTTAAAACCTGAATCTGTTTCACAACATACAATTGAGCATAAATATATGTAACCATCATGTCGTAAAAATAACCATGAAAATACCACAACTATAAATATGGAAAAGCTTATACTTATCCAGGACCAACAATGTACCGTACATATATCCTTTATAAGCGTATTATATACCCATCATATACCATCAGATGGCTTGAGCCTCACGACATCGTGGCATACCAACAAGTCGGTAATCAGGCCTCCACGACCATGGAAATAATATATAAGCCCAAACTACGCGACATCGTGGCATACGGCCGTCGGTAATCCGACCTCGACCGTGGAATTAATATATAACAAATCTCGACGCCATTGGCATACCAACCGTCGGTAATCCGACTGCGGCCGTGTAATTAATATATATAATAAACTCCGCGACATCGTGGCGCCTGTAAGTCGGTAACTTGGGCCTACGCGGCCGTAGAAATATATAACTAAACTCACGACATCATTGGCATACCAACGTCGGTAATCCGACCTCACGACCGTGGAATTAATATATATTCGTATTTTCCTTGAAATCTTTTCCAAAAGCGACCTTTGTATCATAATCATTTCACAAGACCACTAAATCTCTTTTCTTAAAACAATGAGTTTTCAAAGCGGTTTAATACTCCAGTACGTACCCAAAATATTCAAATACCACGAGCTCATCAGAGACTCGATGCAAAACTTCCAAATATTTAAAATGATGACAAAGCTACGCTGAAATGATAAACTTTGTTTTTTATATGAGACCGCTTATCACATTTGCATGCAACCAACCATTGATCAAGAAAGCGGTATATATGTAGATATTCCAATCACCATAAATATATCACCATCATATCCCAAATCATTTAAAAAAACATATAAACCACTCACACATCCACCCAGACAACTATAAAACTTCCAAGTATTTAAAATGTTGACAAAATTCACATGAAATGTGCTTGTTTTTATAAAAGCGACATTTTCATTTATCTGCAATCGCTTAAATCCGATCAAATAAGTTATATATGAAATAAGTTATATCTTAATAATGCCCGAAGCATTAAAACAAAGTAAATGGCTCATGGTATAGATGCTCGGTCTGTTCCCTGTAGGATCGTCTCCCGGCCCGGCGTGAGTGCCTGTAATATAAATAAAATACCACTTAGGCTCCAATAATTGAACCAACGACATTGGAATGCCCCTAAGGCCTTAGAATAACTTTTAGAACTATGAAATCATCCTAATTGGACTCCGACGGAGTTCAATTACCTGATGTGCCTATAGGCGATAAAATTGGGGCTTTTCACTCAGAGCCTAATTCCTCGAATTGAATCGTCGATAATTCTAAAAACATCCAATTGCACTATCTGTTTGATTTTTCCAAATTTAATAAATTAAGTACTCTATTTTAAGTCCTGAACTTCTCGGTAATTTCAGAAACAACCTAAAATGAAACTAACCAAGCGATGTCAAAATTACAAACCACATATCAATGGAAAGCCCGAGGACGAACTCATTGGTACCATTACCTTGGTCAACGTCATTTGTGGTGGCAGGAAGAAGCCAGATCTAAGCTTCAGTAGGTGTTTCGTTGTAACTTCCAAGCGGTCTGAGAAATCTGAAAGCGACCACGTAGATGAGTTGAAGTCCAAAAATGGGAAAGGAGCTATGGGTGGCCTGAAGTGGCGGAAAATGGCGGAAATCCACAAAACTCGGGTGAAAAATCGGTGCGGCCGGCGGAGTCGGGTTCGCCGGCCCGGATCAGCGCGTCCGACGGCGAGTTGGCGTAAAATTTCTGGCCTGGCATCGTCGGCGGTGGCGCACCTGGTGAGTGCGGCGTGTCTGATAACTCGCCTCGTGCAGTGCGATTTCTCCGCGGTAGCGCGGTGGGCTTCGGCCCCGAGTGTTCCGGTTTGGAGGGTTTTCTCTTAGGGTTTGGGAGCTCAAGTGTTGTTTTGGGCTAGGGTTTTTCATTTGGTATCACAAAGTATGTTTATATAGAATTACATGGTCATTTCGGGTAAAAATCCCAGACAGGCTTGGAATATTTGATAAAAGTCTTCTTGTTGAACTTCTAATAGTAGCGCTTTTTATCGTAAGTCGGTTGTGACGTTAAGCCGTCTGTGACCTACGTGTCGCGAGGCATGAAATGGTCTTGTGATCGACCCGAAATTATTTCTTCTTGAAAAAAGTCAACTTTGGTCGACATTAAGAGTGTTGGTGACGCAGTGACTTTAATTGGCTTAATCGAGCAGTGGCATGATTTCAAACTTGTATTATTTGGTACGGGTCATTACATTAAATTTATAACCGAAATGCCCTCAAGTGGTAAGCTTGTGGGCCACTATACTCACTTGAATAATATCTTAAAAAATATTTTTGTACAATGATATATTTAAAATTATTAATATATTTATAAATATTTAAATTATTTTTATAATAATTTAGTTAAATATATAATAAGTCAATTAGATAATCAATTTTGAATAATAACTGGATAAAATTTCAAATAAAGTATGGGTTTTGTGGGTATGTGATTTCTGCTGTTTGTTTCAAATTTAATGGGGTTATCTTACTTTCTTATATTGGGTGATGTTGATCTAGTTAGTATTTTAAGGCATTCCGGTCATAATTTAAAATTCTTGTTCCCTTTGCATGATTTTAGATATTTTGCATATCATGTCTCATCAAAAGTGTAAATTCCGGAAAAAAAATTCAATTTTTCTGAAAAAATGTAAAACGGTAATTTCAGTTGAAAACCAAATTTTAGATCTTGGATGGCCAACGAACTGCAGTTGAATTTGTCTCGCGAAATCTGGATTCTTTGTCGAATTTACGTTGATTTGAGATAACTGAAGATTTCACGTTTTCGAGATATTGAGTGTCGGTGGTACCGCGACATAACATATGGGTACTTATTGAATTGTTCATATTGAGTCAAGTGTCAAATAGAAGAAATAATGAGAAAAATAAATAAATAAATAAGGAAATAATAATAATTTAAAAAAAACAGAGCATAAAAGTCAAAAGGAAAAGGGGGCCAATTTACGGAGGACATGGAAATTTGGAGAAGAGAGAGAGAGAAAAGATTTTTTTTTTTATTTCCTCGTTTTCTTTAAGATCTATGAAAATTGGACTATATGTTTTGTTATAGCAAAGGCAAATCGATCCACGCATCCAAGGCTACGATGTGGGTATTAGAGTTTCGTCGAGCTTCACGAGGTAGAGAGATTTTCATACTTAGGTTATTTCTACCTAAAGGTCGATTAATGACTTGTAGATTTGAGGCCGTGAGATCACGTAGATTTCAGTCTCAAAATTTTGAGGCTGAGTGTAGGGAATACAGGAATTTTCAAGATTGTTTCGGACGATGCAATTTTGAATTTGAGTTGTTTAGGATAATTCAGGTTGAATTTTCGAGTTGTTTTAGACAATCCGGATAGGATTTTTGGAACCGTTTTCTGGCAGTTCGGGACTGGGTTGATGTTTGGTTTTGATCCCAAGACTGATGTCTTTGGGTTTTGTGGTGTGTTTGGTATCCGCAGTGAATTTGATGACAAGCGAGTGAGGGGCCAAGAGGGTCTGTCTTTATATGGGTCGAGATTTGAACTATTTTGTGTGTTATTGTTGGAAAAATAAATGACGCCTGATGTTGTATGTAAAAATCATGTTAATACTTCTTGACTTATTAACATGGAAATTATGATAAATGAAAATTATATGCCAAAATATAATTATTCGAGATTTATAAATGTTGCATGTAGCTCTTATTGTGCCATGTGACGCTGACATAACATTAAATGATATGATTACGTTTCATATGCGTGGTCTCACATTACGTCGAGTCGGGCGTGGAGTGCGTAGTGCTATTGTCGCGTGCTTGGTGAGATGTGTGAGTGAAACTCTAAATGGGACAACGTCAAAAATCGAACTTCGCGGTTGTATAAAATAATAATAATAATAAATTTCGTGTGTTTAGGTGAAGCAAGATGGGAATTGTCCGCCAGTGAAAGACCTAAATTTTGTTAGCAGTCGAGACATATGGATCCAATGATGAAAGTTCACGAAAGTGTCAAAAGGCGTTGCAAAGCCTACGGTGAGACCGAAATTAGTAACCCAAATAAACACGAGATTTGATAAATTAAAATTTAGAGGTTGTCGATGGTTTAAGTCGTTGGGTGAAACACCAATAAGCGGTTACCCCAACGCCTTGGCATTATGGGTGTGAGAGTGGGTCGGGACTCGGGTTGTGGGCGTAGGGAGTCTCATCTTATACATGACCTGAAACATTTCATATAGGATTACATTATTTATAAAATATGGTTTGATGTTTTATGTACACAATTTCATATCGAATTTAAGTAGAAGTCGTGGTGTAGAAGAATTTTTACAGTGAACATTCGCTCGTACTTTGTTGTGGGACCCACACTTTCGGATGCATGGGGTGTACGAGGGAGGCGGCGCTCAGCGAGTCAGTGATTGTGAAGAAGGTCGACATATGGCCCTGACAATACTTTTATAAAAGTATTTTATGTAAATAGAATTGTAATTAAATTCTTTTGAATGAATTTGTATAAATAATCGGGTATGTAAATATGGTAAGAGGGTTGTATTCAGAGACTTTTATGGATTGTAATTAAGAGTTTTATTTTCATATTTTAGATTTAAATATGTGAATGAATGAGTCTGAAGTAAGGATGTATATTGAGGATATGGACGGATAGACCACATGGGTGAGAATCTTAACTTGAGACCTTGGATGAGTTATAATTGTATTGTTATACATGTTGTATGTTGGGTAGAGCTTCCCGAACAAAGGAAACTCTGTCCAATTTTTTTAAATATGGATCAGATAAATGAGGCAACCGAGTGTGATGTCAGATTATCAATACATAGGAATTAGCGGGTTGTGGTTGTACGGGATCCACTAAATTTGGATTGTCACAAAAAATCTTTCTTTTCAAAAAAAAGAAAAAGAAAAAGAAAAAGTATAGAAGTCTATATAAAGAAAAGTGAACAACCTTTTTTTTTTTCTAATTTAGTTAAATCTAGGTTCCATATAAAAATTATTAGTGTTGATTGTTATCTAAGATAAAAATATATTGTAACCAAAATATTTTTTTCTAATATTTGATTTTAGGGAATCTCTACGATTCTTAGCGGTGAAAATCTAATAAATGGTTTAATTAATTTTTTTTTTTTTGTGCAATTCTTCCTCTACTTTAATGACTCTGGTATAAATATGCTCCTTTTCAAATTTCCGTTCAATCATATTCAAATATTGAAAGTACGGTGCTACCATAAATTTAGTATACCAAATGAAAAAAAAAAATCCTAAATGTGTAGCAATTCGACCGTAAAAAATCGACTTTAATTATTAAGTTATAAAATCAATAGTTACTTACTTTGACAATTATATTTAGAAAGATTAAATTTATGGGATTTGAAATTTCATAAATATATGTTTCGTGTAGGTTTAAAAGTGGTATGGAGTCCCATATTCCACCGAAATTATTAATATTACACTCAAGTCATGCTATTAAATCTCAATATACAACCGATGTAGACAGCCCCCTCCCATGAAAACCTAATTTCTTTCGTTAATTTGTTTTTTTCGTAAGATTTAGAAATGGGTCCAATTTTTTTATCTTTCTTGACCTAAAATTATCAATCTAGTTGTTTCTTTTACTCATATATTAGCTTTTTCCTTCAATAAAATGGTTTAACGATTTGATTTTCCTTTATTTTCTTATATTTTTGCGTCAGCATTCTGCGATGTGTTTGTTCATTATTTTATGGATAATTTTGGCGCGTGTGCTTTGATTAGACGGATGGAGTCACGTCAAATCTCTATTCGTCGATATGTTTTTATCAAACTGAAATGTAGATGTCCCAAGTATATTAGGGTTATCTTTGTGTAAGTCTTGATTCGTTTCTTAACTTTGCTATTCTTGGATATTATGTTATCTTCTAATGTTTTGGCAATTTGATTTGAAGGTCTTATCCTTATGAATCATTAGAATTTAAGCTTTCATGCATTGTAAAAAAAAAACAACCCAATATCTGATCATGTACAAATTAGAAAATCATTTTATGATATACTTAACTATTTTTGTTAACATGCGAAATTATTTCTTATAAAACTATGATACCCACCTTTTACATTTTTTTTGACAACACCTTTTACATTTTAAATAATTAAAAGAAAGCTATGACAAAAAGAATAAAGAACCAATAACAACAAAATATTTCAGGGTAAAACTTGAGAGAGTGAGAGAGATAATGTAATAATTTGGGCTTCTGCGTAGTGGCCGACAGAGTGGAAGTAGAGCGGCAGAGAAGATTTTCTCATACCTTTCGATCTATTTCTTTGTGTAGTCGTATTTAAGTAAAGATGGCTTTTGTGCCTCATGCGCCAAAACTTTCTCTTCTTTCCATTTACATCATTTCTTGTAAAAATAATAGTCTTTCCCTCATCAAACGGCGTGAGCGCGGAGAGGAGGCGATGGCTGTGGCTTTGCCATTCGTAAGCGAGAGAATATGATTGTGGCTATGTGGTTGTGGCTGCATTAAAGCATATTTTAGTTTCATGTATTTATTGAGTTAACGTATAAGTGAGCTACATGGTTAGATATGATTAGTATGCCGATTAAAGTAGCTTTATAGTTCTGTTTAGGATTAGTCTGTTAAAAGTATTTCTATAGTTGCGGATATGATTGCGTCTGGCCAAAGTGATTATATGGCGTTCACGTTTAAGTTGAGTCACCGGTAAAAGTGGTCTATGATTCTGGATAGGGTGCGTCTCAACTAAAAATGATTACATAATTGTATTTAGGATTGAGTCTGGTAGCGGCTACATAGTTGTGGTAAAAATTGAGTGTAAAAATGGAGCTATAGTTCGCGAGTGGCTTGAGTTCTGTTGTAAGTTGATATATAGTATGGTAGACTTGACGGCCATTCTGAATTCTGAATTGTTGATCTTTATAAAATATTGGGATTTATTAGGAGTTTAAATGTAAGAATCTTTAAAGTTCAGAATTTTTATTACTATTTTTAGAATAACACAATAGTTATGAAGAACACAGCAAATCGTTTAAAATGTAACACAATAATTTTATTTTATAGATCCACTTCTTACCTTCCCACCACACACCTTATGGGATTTTTGTATTTTATATAACAATCATTATTATATTTTCTATTTTAAAAACATAAAACAGCCAAAATGGTCCTTATTTATTGAAAGTAAAACATCTAAAATGATTATTAAGAGCAAACATTTTTGATATACTGTCAAATATCGGTTAAGTCCTCTCCTCTCTGTCAACATTAAAGAAATGGTTTGGGAGATTTGTAGGGATGAACGGCTGAGATGCGTTTGCAGGGTTTGATCGGCCAATGGGAATTGAATAACCACTGTGTCCGTGTTAGGTCCATCTTTGTTCCACCTAGTAAGATTTTTTCAGATCAGATGTTATCCCGTGGAGAGTCTACTGGTTATCCAATTACACTACGACATGTGGTTGGACCAGATTCCATTTAGCACATTATTTTATTAGGCGCCTGGGAACCATGAACTGGGCTTGGGCTTTTCAAATACCAATTTGTTTGTTGAGCTCAGGTGGCCCAAAGATAGCCCATTGGGTTTCAGTATGTTAGGACATATGTCCCAACCACAAATGGGTCAAGAGAACTAAAAGCCCTTTCATTCGTAATAAAAATTAAAATTTGTTTGAAACCCATACATGTTAACATTTAAAAGAAAAAACAATGTTCTTCTAAATATGGGATTGGTTTAGTTTGGTTTGTTTGAAAGTGTGGAAGGATTTATAAATAAATAAAACTTCATTATTTATAGTCATTTGTTCTTTTACCATTCACTTTGATTTATCTTTTTAATATATTTACTGAAACAAACAGAAATAAACTAAATGCCAAAACTGGGCATTTCATACTTTTGTCTCTAGTGGGTTGAATTTTATGGTATTATTTTTTTTTAAGACTATCTAACCTAAACTGAATTATTTTTTAATATGTTTTCACTTTCCGCATGCTTATTAAATATAAAGACAAAATGGTGTTTAGAGGGAATGAAAATGATGCAGTGAGTGGTACATTGGCGAGATAGGGAGTACGTATGTTTGGCAAGTCAAAAATATCAATTTCTTTTACTTGATATTCTATAAATAAGTTATTTCAATTTATTTATTTCATAAATATTAACCATAAACTCTAAAAGTAAAATATTAAGTAATATGGACAATAGCTTAGAAAATATTTTCTATAATGATATATTTGAAATTATTAATATATTTAGAAATATTTAAATTATTTTGATAGTAAAGAATCGTATATTATTGTTTGGCAAGGTCAAATATCATTTATTTTACTGATATTCCATTAATAGGTTATTTCAATTTATTTATTTCCTTTTTATTTCATAAATAATAACCATAATTTTCTATAAGCTAGAAAGAAAGAATCTTATTAATATCTTTAGAAATATTTAAATTATTTTCATAGTAAAGTGCGTATCTTATTGTTTGGAAAGTAAAAAATATCAATTTCTTGTACCTGATATTCCATAAATAGGTTATTTCAATTTATTTATTTCCTTTTATTTCCTAAATATTAACCATAAACTCTAAAAATAAATTTTAAATAACACGGGTTTGACATTTATTTAATTTTTTTAGAATATCTCATTCTTTTTTTAATATTATTATCTTCATCTATTTAAAAATAATTTGATATATATATATATATATATATATATATATATATATATATATATATATATATATATATATATATATATATATATATATATATATATATATATATATATATAATGTAATATTCAAGATGTTTGTTAAAAGTGATAATAATTTAGGAATTACATCTCCACATAATTTAAGGAACTAATAAGGTAGCATTATGTCAGATTACATAGAACTATCCCATGGATTACACTTCCATCTTTTAATGTGAAGAAAGTTGAAAGAATTATGGAAGGTTGAGAAGATTATGGAAGATTGAGAGGATTATATAAAATTGTCGTGTCGTTACATATATAAAACTATGCATCTGCCTTTTCTAAGAAAGGTTGAAAGGATTATGGAAGATTTAGAGGATTATAATAAAATCTCACACGGCTTGTTGAAGTGAAACTCATCTCAAGTCACGTGATACTCCCTACTTTTACATAAACCCACTCTTCGCCTAACATATGACCTAACTTGTTAAAGAAGTTTCTCTCCTCTCCCGGCCGCAGCGCTCTAACTTCTTTCGTTTCTATGCAAACTTGCCTTGTTCCTCTTCCTTGCTTCAAATGGCGGCCTATTTGTCCCTCCCTTCCTAAATATAGCCTGCAAACTTGCAGCCGTAAGGTTTCTCTGCGCAAATGGAGTTGTAGGGTGGAGCATGAGTTTTTAGGCGAGTGCACTTGCGGTGACGACCGCGAAGGTGCAATTGGCGATGCGTGTAGCAACGAAGGCTTCTCTTAGAGATAGAAACGGCTTCTCAAACAAAGTGGTCGGTTGTTGTTGTGGTGATCGCTCATGCTTTAGTAGTCAATCCCCACATGAAAAAATTACGGAAGGTATGCATCTCATATTTGTAGTTTGCATGTGTTTTTTGTTTTAAGATTTTACCTGACACGTTTATTTGTAATTTGTAGGATATCTCTTTCCTTCTCATGGTTGGGACAAGTTTGTCCTCATCCTCGGAATGACACCTCATTAACTTGTATTTGCATCATAATAGTAAGTGACTACCACTTTTCGCCATTGATTGGATTGGAATTAACATTATATATTGATATGTTCTTCGAGTTTTTACTTGATTATGATACACCGTCAATAATCATTGACCCGACCTCTTTATTGAAGTTAGCATTGGGAGAAGTTGCCAAGGCATCAATAGATATACAAGCTATTCTTTCTTCGAATGATACCCGTGTACCAGTTGACACTGGTAACTATATTGTCGCAGAGGTAGGGGTTTCAATGATAAGTTTCATCTCACAAGTTTTATTTTGTTGACAGAGAATGATGGACTAGTTTTATTTGTTTGCAGAAAATTACTATTCCTCATGGAGTAACCGGCGAAGTTAAGAACGTGGATGCTGCAGGAATTACGAATGATCTTCACGGTAGGCCATATGGTTCTTCTAAGCCAGATGTGCTTTTCAGCTTCTGGAGAAATTTTGTATTGCGAGTATGTAATTCTTTTTTTTTGCTTTTTGCATATTGGGGAACTTTTGTTACACTTTTTTACTTTTATATATTGCAGTTTATACGAGTTAGCCACATCATGTGCAGCGCGGATCTTAAAGCGAGCTCATTTATGTCTTCACCGTGTCGTGGCGTGAAATCTTGAAGTCATCCACTAAGTTGGGCAACCAATGGAGGAGTTACGGTTCATACGGTAGAGGGCTCTGTCGATGGTGCAATGTTGAAATTTTTTCGAGATGGACTTGATTCATAAGCATTTCATTTGAACTTTTGTTTTATTAGTTTCTAATTAGGACTTTGCCTTTTAAACTAAAATTGGGGGATTTATAAAGGATTTTGGGACTTTTAGGACCACACTAGTAAGTGTACACAAACATATGATTTTGCAGACTCATATTCAAAACATTAGCATATATAAAGTCATCACTAATATAGTTTATGATTTTTTTTTGCTAGACTCCTATTCAAAACATTAACATATATAAAGTAATCATTAATATATATATATATATATATATATATATATATATATATATATATATATATATGATTTTTGTTTTTGCTAGACTATTCAAAGCATTAACATATATAAAGTAATGATTAATATATATAATCTTTAGACACATGTATATTATCAATAATTACCTTTTCGAGCGAAAATTTTGAAGGTCTTTATATAAAAAGATATATTTTCAAATTCAAAGATAGGAAGGTTGATTTACAAATCTAATATCATTTCGATTTAATATTTTGTTAAAAGGAATAATCATGTTCATAATGTAATTGAGGTAGGTGTGATCAAGATAAATATTTTTATATAAAAAAATATAACAAAAGTCTTTCAATATCTTTATATCCATTTATTTTAAAATTTTAAAACTGTTTTTATTAACTCTTGCAAATAAATAAAAAAGATTATGTTTTTGCTAGACTCATATTCAAAACATTAACATATATAATGCAATCATTAGTATATATATATATATATATATATATATATATATATATATATATATATAATTACCTTTCAGAGCGAAAATTTTATGAAGGGTCTTTATATAAAAAAATTCCAAATTCAAATGTAGGAAAGGTTGATTTACAAATCTAATATCATTTCGATTTTATATTTTGTTAAAAGGAATAATCATATTTCATAATGTAATTGAGGTAGGTGTGATCAAGATAAATATTTTTATATAAAAAATATATTTTAAGATCTTTCAATATCTTTATATCATTATTTTAAAATTTTAAAAGCGTTTTGTTAACTCTTTTAAATAAAAAAAAAAATGATTTACGTTTTTGCTAGACTCATATTCAAAACATTAACATATATAATGCAATCATTAATATATATATATATATATATATATATATATATATATATATATATATATATATATATATATATATATATATATATATATATATATATATATATATATATATATATATATATATATATATATAATCTTTGGAGCACATATATATTATCAATAATTACCTTTCCAGACGACAATTTTGAAGGGTCTTTATATAAAAAAGATATATTTTTCAAATTCAAATATAGGAAAGGTTGATTTACAAATCTAATATCATTTTAGATTTTATATTTTGTTAAAGGCAAAAATCATATTTCATAAGAAATGTAAATTTAAGTAGGTGTGATCAAGATAAATATTTTTATATAAAAAATATCTTTAAAGTCTTTCAATATTTTATATCTATTTATTTTAAAATTTAAAAACTGTTTTTGTTAACTATTTTAAATAAAAAAACTCTTTTAAATAAAATTTTAATTATTTTTCAAGATTTAATTTTATTTTGACCTTTTATAAAATTTATAGTTTTTTAATATTTTAAAATATATACTCAAAAAATTAAAACATACCTTTAATTTACTTAAAATTATGACATTATAAGGAAATATATTAAGAGTATGATATTTGTATTAAACTCAAATCTCACAAATTTGACCTATATCTCAACATATAATTTAATATTTAGGATTATGTAAACATGTTGTGAAGAAGCAAAATAATGAAAATGGAAATGAAGAAAACCCAAATAATTAAAAACATTGTAACCAATCCAAGTAAATAAACAAAACATCTCTTAGTAAATAGTGACTTTAAATGACGGGACGGGCAGGATGCCTCGAGTTCCACGGGTGGTCCGCTAGTGGGTTAAGATTTGTATGCGGTCGCAGGGAATGCCGCAAGGACCCCGCCTAAGAAGTGAGCAGCGTACGATCTGCGCGTCGCCGATTATATATAAAGTCCTTGCATATAGATAAGGACGTAAGCGTTCGTCTGAATATCGGAGCGTGCAGGTATTTGCGAGATTTAGGGTTACAAATGAGATTAAATAGGTCCCATGAAAACAAAAATACCAGTTAGGATGAAATCTACTTGTTTGTCGCGAATAAAAACTGATCAGATAAGCGCAAGAGTAGGCCTACTGGTTGCCGGGACCTAAGACGAATATTAAAACAATAAGCATGAAAATAATCTCGGTGAGTGGCATATTATATGGAAAATAATGTTTTGTTTCGAAAAAATTCGCCTACCGAGACCTCGTCCATCTTTTGCTTAATGTTCCCCGTTTATGAAGCGTTTAATAAAAAAGCGACTTTAAGCGAATACATGTAAATCATGTTCAAATTTAGCAAGCGTCATTTGAGAACCTTAAAACTTCGAGATACGTTTCCATGACATACAATTGAGCATAAATATATGTAACAATCATTATCGTAAAAATAACCATGAAATACCACAACTATAAATATGGAAAGCTTATACTTAATCGGAGGCTTGACAATGCAGTACATATATCCTTTATAAACCGTATATATACCCATCGCCATACCATCGAATGGCTTGGAGCCTCACGACATCGTGGCATACCAACCGTGATATCAGGCCTCCGCGATAGTGGAATAATATATAACTAAACTCGACATCGTGGCATACCCGACCGTCGGTAATCCGACCTCCGGCCAGTGGAATTAATATATAGCAAATCTCTCGACATGATTGGCATACCAGCGATCGGTAATCCGACCTCGCGGCGTACGTGGCATAAGCGTCGATGTCCAGGCCTGCGGCCCAGGTGTAATTAATATATAACTAAACTCACGACATCGTGACATACCAACCGTCGGTAACCCGACCTCACAACCGTGAAAATAATATATAACTAAAATCACGACATCGTGGCATACCAACCGGTCGATGTCAGGCCTCACGATAGTGGAATTAATATATATTCGTATTTTTTACTCATGATACTTTTCCAAACGTGCATTTTGTATCATAATCATTTCACAAGACACCGAAATCTCTTTCTTAAAACAATGAGTTTTCAAAGCGGTTTAAAACCTCTCAATCCACGTACCAAAAATATTCAAATACCCTGAACTCATCAGGAAATTTCAGTAAAACTTCCAAATATTTAAAATGATGACAAAACTCGCGAAATGATAAACTTTGTTTTATATGAGACCAATAATCACGTTCTTGTCTGTCTGTAGACAATCAAAAACAGTATATATGTAAAATATTTAATCACCATAAATATCACCATCATATCCCGAATCATTTTAAAAAAAACATATAAACCACTCTTACATCCATGAACAACGTAAAACTTCCAAGTATTTAAAATGTTAATGAAATTCGCATGAAATGATAGCTTGTTTTTTATAAGCGGCATTTCATTTATGCACAACCAACCGTCCGATCAAATAAGTTATATATTAAATAAGTTATATCATAATAATACCCCAAACATTCTAAAAACAAGTAGGCAACTCATGGCCCATAGATCTTTCGATTCACATTCCCTGTAGGATCGTCTCGTGGCGTAGTGCTTGTAATATAAATAAAATACCATAGGCTCAATAATTGAGCCATGACATTCTGGGTGCATAAGGCATAGAATAACTTTTAGAGTATGTCGTCTAATTGGACTCGACGAGAGGTCGATTACAGTGTGCCCTATAGGCCAGATACCCCAAAGTGGGGCTTTTACTAGGAATAATTATAAAAATTGAACCGTCCAATAATTCCTAAAAACATCAATTGCACCCCTAATACAACTTCAATTTTTCCAAATTTGACCAATTTGTACTCTATTTCGATCCAGAAACTTCTCATTAATTCACGAACAATACAAAATGGAAAAGTAGCAAACGTGTCCAATTACAAACCACATATCAATGGAAAGCCCGAGACCAGGGAGCCATTAGTAGCGTTACAGCCCAGTCCAGAATTGTATCAGTGGCGGGCCGTCTAAGCCCGATCGATTTTGTTTTCTCGTATAACTTCCAAGCGGTGCGAAATCTGCAAGCGACACGTGAAGTGAGTTCGAAAGGTCAAAAATGGTGGAAAGGAGCTATGGGTTGGCCTGAAGTGGTCGGAAAATGGCCAGAAATCACAAAACTCGGATGAAAATCGGTGCGGCCCGGCGTGGTTGTGGCCGGATCGCGTCCGTGGCGGTTGGGGCGTCGCGTATCGTCCGGCGGTGGCGCGCCTGGTGTACGGCGCATGTACGTAACTCCGGCGGTGGTGCCTGTGCGATGCGATTTCTCACGGTAGCCTTGGTGGCTCTCGGCCCAAAGTGTTCCCGGTTTGGAGTTTTATCTTAGGGTTTGGGAGCTCAAGTGTTGTTTGAAATTTAGGGTTTCGTTTGGTGTCCTTGGTATGTTTATATAGGGTCTAGGGTCGCTTCGGGTAAAATCAGAGACAGGGGCGGACCTTGATAAAAGTGCTCTTGTTGAACTTCTAATGGTAGTAACTTTTTATCAGTAAGTGGTTGTGACGTTCGCGAATCTATGAACTCGTATCGACGAGGCCTACGAAATGGTGCCTTAGTCAACCCAAAATTATTTCTTCTTGAAAAAGTCAACTTTGGTCAACAAGTGTTGGTCAAACCTAGTCAACTTTGGTCAAACTTAATCGAACTTGGTTAAACGCGTTTGAGCTTGTATTATTTAATTAAGTCATTACATTAAATTTATAGCAAATACCCTCAAGTGGCTAGCTTGTGGGCCACTATACTCACTTGAATAATATCTTAAAAAGAAATATTTTTGTACAATGATATATTTAAAATTATTAATATATTTATAAATATTTAAATTATTTTATAATAATTTAGTTAATATATAATAAGTCAATAAAATTGTAATTTTGAATAATAGCAGCTCAATTTAAATTAAAATTATTTTAGGTTTTGTGGGGAGGTGGCGTGGTTACCACTTGTTTTTTGTTTTTCAAGTTTAGAATGAGGTTTGTACTTTTTCTTTCTTATTTGGTAAATATTGAGTCCACAAGTTGACCATTTGAGCATTCGGTCATAAAATTAAACTAAGCTGTTCCCTTTGCATGATTTTGGAAATATTTTTTGCATATCATTTACCTCATCAAAGTGTAAAACCCAGGAAAAATTCAATTTTATGAAAAGAAAAGGTAAAGCGGTAGCTCGGTTGAAAGCCACAGGAAGCTTAGATCTCGGATGAGCTTGGACTTAGTTGGTCGTCTCGAAATACAATTCACTGTCGAATTTCGTTGGATTTTGAGATAGTCGGAATTTCACGTTTTTCGAGACATTGAGTGTCGGGTGGCACATGACATGACATATGATACACTTATGTGAATTGCTCATATTGAATAAAGTGTCAAGTAGAATAAATAATGAAATAAATAAATAAATAAATAAGGAAAAATAATAATTAAAAAAAACGAACTAAAGTCATAAAGGAAAAGGGGGCCGATTTCTGTGGAGGGGCGTGGAATTTGGAGAAGAGAGAGAGAAAAGATTTTTTTATTTCTTCGTTTTCTTTAAGATCATGAAAATTGGTATGTTTTGTTAGAGCAAAAGCGAAATCGGTCGCGCATCGAAGCTACATGTGTGTAGAGTTTCGTCGGGCTGCGAGGTGGGGAATTTTCATGCCCAGGTTGTTTACACTGCTTAAAGGTCGTTTAATGACTTGTGATTTGCTTCAAACAATGGTGTAAATTTCAGTCTCAAAATTTTGAGTCTGAGTGTAGAAATTTTTAGGAATTTTCCGAATTGTTTCGGATGATGCGTGCTTTGAGATTTCAGGATTGTTTTAGGATAATTCAAGGTTGAATTTTAGGGACTGTTTTTAGACAATCCGGACATGATTTTTGGAACCGTTTTCGGGCAGTTCGGGACTGGGTTGATGTTTGGTTTTGATCCCAAGACTGATGTCTTTGGGTTTTAGTAGTGTGTTTGGTATCACGATGAATTTGACAAGCCGTGAAGGGACGAGGTGCCATCTTTATATGGGTCCGAGATTTGAACTATTTTGTGTGTTATTGTTGGAAAAATAAATGAAATGATGTTGTGTGTAAAAATCATGTTAATATATACTTGCTTGGCTTATTAACATGGAAATTATGATAAATGAAAATTATATATAGAAAATATAATTATTCGAGATTTATAAATGTTGCATGTAGCTCTTATTGTGCATGTGACATGACATAACATTAAATGATATGATTGCATTTTATATGCATGGTCACATCACGTCGAGTCAGGCGTGGGTGCATAGTACTATTATTCACCATTCTTGGTGAATGTGTGGTGAGCTCTGAAATGGGACAACGTCCAAAATCGAGACTCGCGGTTGTATAAAATAATAATAATAATAAATTTCGTGTGTTTAGGTGAAGCAAGATGGGGTAGATCCCCCCAGAGTGAAAGACCTAAATTTTATTCTTGGTCAGACATATGGATACAGTGATGAAAGTTCGCGAAAGTGTCAAAAGTGTTGCAAAGCCTCACGGTGAGACCAGGAAATTCGTAACCCCGAATAAACACCGCGAGATTTGATAAATTAAAATTGAGATTTGTCAAATGGTTTTTAAGTCATTGGGTGGCTCAATAAGCGATTTTAACACTTGGCATTGTAGGTGTGAGGGAGTCGGTCGGGACTCGGGTTGTGGGCATGAGGAGTCTCATCTTATACATGACACAAAACATTTCATATAGGATTACATTATTTATATAAAATATGGTTTGATGTTTTATGTACACAATTTCATGTCAATTTAGGCGGGGAGTAGCCATTGTAGAAGGAATTTTAATCGGGACATTTGCTCGTGCTGTTGTGGGACCCCTTTCGGATACATGGGGTGTACGGGACGGCTCCGGCGGAGTCGTGATTGTGAAGAAGGTCAACATGTGGCCTTGATAATACTTTTATAAAAAGTATTTTATGTAAAAAGAATTGTAATTAAATTCTTTTGGACCATTGTATAAATAGTCGGGTATGTAAATATGGTAAGAGGGTTGTGATCAGACTTTTATGGATTGTAATTAAGCGTTTTATTTTCATATTTTAGATTTAAATGTGAATGAATGAGTCCTGGTAAAGGGATGTATATTGAGGATATGGACAGATAGACCATGGGTCAGAATACTTCTTTGAACTCTTGAATGAGTTATGATTGTATTATTTATACATGTTGTATGTTAGGGTAGAACTTTGAACAAAAAGGCTTTGTAAAATTTTTTTTAAATATGGATAAAGATAAATGAGAGGCATACTTGATGTGGTATCGAATTCGGCTCAAAATACATGCAAAATTAACGATTTGGCGGATTGTCCACGGGATCCACCCCAATTTGGATTGTCACAAAAAATCTTTCTTTAAAAGAAAAGAAAAGAAAAAGTATAAAAGTCTATATAAAGAAAAGTAGACAACCTTTTTTTCTAATTTAGTTAAATCTGGGTTCCATAAAATTATTATTGATTGTTATCTAAGATAAAAATATATTGTAACCAAAATATTTTTTCTTCTAATAATTTGATTTTAGGAATCTGATTCTTGGCGGTGAAAATCAATAGTAGTTTCATTTTTTTTTTTATTTTAATTCTTCCTCTACTTTAATGACTACATTTGCAAAATATGCTCCTTTTCAAATTTGGATTCAGTCATATTCAAATATTAGAAAGTAATTCTTCACCATAAATTTAGTATACCAATCAAAAAAAAATCTAAATGTCTAACATTGGCTTATCAATCGACTTTAATTATTAAGTTAAAGTAATAGTTACTTACTTTGACAATTATATTTAGAAAGATTAAATTTATGGGATTTGAACTCAATATCTTTCATGTGGGTTTAAAGTCTAGTATTGCTTAACACCCCAATTATACCTAACAGTTTATAACATGTTTTGGGTATAATAAGCGTAAAGTATATTTATCCGGAATGAAATAAAGATAAAACAAGTAGAAATATGCATAAGTTAAATTACAAATAATAAAGAAGATTTGAGGCTATTGTAAATATTATAAATTGATTTGTAAATATTATAAGAGTTGGAGGAGCAAAGTAAAATAAAAAGGGGATAGTCGAATAAGGATAAGGCCAAGAAAGAAATATCTCATTTGGTCTTGGAGAAAAGAGGAGAGCAAATACGGATAAGAGAGAAGAAAAGAAAGGAAGAAGAAAAGAAGAAGAAAAAGAAAATCTTGGTATGGAATTCGGGTATGGATATATGGTTTGTATGGAACTACTAAAAATAGTATAGAAATATGGTTTTGTATGGACCTATGATTTGGTATAGAAAAGTATGGAACCATGAATATGTGTATGTAAACTAGGTGTGTACGGATACATGTCTTGGGTTGTATGGAATATGAGTATGTGTATGTAAGTTACGGGTGTATGGAAATCTAGTTTTGGTCTAGAACGTTTAGATACATGGTTTGGAACCCTTGTTTTGTGTATGGTTTGGGTTTGGAAACTCCTAAACTCATTTCTTGTAGGGTTGAGTAAAGAAGAGCTTTAAGGCTCCTAAATATGTGTTTGAGAAGGGTTTAGTTGCAAGTTGAACCCAGAAAATTCCCTATTGTCGCCCATATGCAGTAGCCGGATCTTAGAACGGATTTTTGGGTCAGAAATACATGGAATTCAGAAGTAAGTCCTTCTGTGAAATTGTAGCCACATCAATGAACTTGATGTTAGGCTTTTGAATTTCTCGGTCGGACTCCTGTAGACCAGAGATTATAGTCTTTTACTCTGAACGATCAAATGGGAAAAATTCGTCAAATAGAGGTCATCAAATAGAATTCGTCAAATAGGAGAATTCGTCAAGCGGTCTTTCGTCGAAGCGATTGCTCGTCATCAAGCGATTACTCGTCATGAAGCGGTGATCGTCCAGGCAGTACCGTCATCAAGCGATTACTCGTCATCAAACAGTACTCGTCAAAGCGTTGCTCGTCAAGCGATTAACTCGTCAAGCGATTACTTTCGTGGCGATGCTCGTCGAAGCGGTCTTCGTCGAGCGATCTGTCGTCGGCTCGTCGAGTTGGTGGCATGTATCGGCAGGTCGTAAACTCCTTCGTTGAGTTTCAGATTTGAGTGTTCTTTGGTACCACATGGCGGGTGAGTCGAATACGCATTCATATACCTAAGGAGGATAGTAGATGTCAGACCGATGTGTTAGAGCGAGCTCGTCCGCGACAGCTCAACGTCGGGTTAATTCGACTCGTCGAAGGCCGACTGCGCATGACCTCGACGGAAGGTCATAACTCCTTAGTTTGAACTTTCGGGTTGGTGTTCTTGGACTCTATGGAAAGCCCATTGAGTCGAGAATACGTCATATTCCTGAGGAGGATGGTAGATGTCAGACCGAGGTTTTAGAGCAGGCTCGTCCGCGACAGCTCAGCTCGTCGATCAGTCGGCTCGTCGAGGCCCATTTGCGCATGGCGCCACGGCGGAGGTCGTAACTCCTTCGTTTGAACTCCGATTTGGGTGTTCTTGGACTCTATGGAAGCCCATTGAGTCAAGAATCCATCAATAGATAGCTTGATAAGATTGGAACTCATAGTTCAGAAAACACGGAAAACAGTAGGCAGTACAGGTAATAGTTATTTGTATTAGGAATGCCTATTATGAATTCATAAATAACTCATAATACATGGTAAGCATAGTTATTTATGCATATAATGAATATGAAAAATGAAAGATATGAATAAATGATTGTATGTATATATCACATATGATTCAGAATAACAATAATTCGGGAATATAGGATATATGCGACCATAAAATACCACGATGATTATGCCTTAGAACACGGTAGAGGGATAGTGGGCGTACTGATAGGAAAAGCGATTCTTTGCGGCATACATATCTGAATATTCCAGAAGCACGTTTGGGTCGATGACATAGATCCGTTTGGATCGGGTGGCGAAAGAATTCGCCACAGCGCCTCCGGGCACTCATGAATGGTCACTATGGCTCATACAGTGATGATACCTTCGGGTATCATATTACCGGGCACTCATGGATAGTCCTTTACATCTCCTCTGATGATGATACCTTCGGGTATCATGTGCAGGACATATCGTGCATTGTCTCACCGCAGTAAATACTTGACTTTTAACTGTGCCCTCATGGTTTCCTGTATCCACTTCTAAGGTTTATAGGACATGAAACATAAAAGAAATGACAAGTATATACAAGGAAATGTAGAGAATATATGACATGATATGAAAAGCATACTTAGCATATGTGATGATAGTTAGGGGTGTAAGCGGTAGGAACTGTTTGAGCTTTGAACATTTGAGCTGGGCTTGTTTATTTTAAAGCGGGAGCTGAACCAGGCAGGGCACTCGATCGAGCTTTTTTAGGCTCCAAGCTTGTTTAGCTCGAGGCTCGAGCAGAGCTTAGAGCTTATGCGAGCTTTTTGATCAAATAATATTTTTGGGTTGACCTTTTTTTTTTTAACTTACCAAGCATAAAAAAAATTGGAGATGATAATCTCACTATTATGTCACCATTAAAATATAGGGATAAGCGTATATAACCGAGAAATTACCCTTCCTTGCTTGAGGAAAATAGGCTCTGAGAAAAATGAGAGAAAATGAGAGAATGGCGCATTGTCAGAGGTGTTTGGCAGTTAGAGTATCATATAGGACCTTTTCTCATAGAAAGATAAAAATCACTCTGTACTTTGGTGAAAATATACGTAATCTAATTAATTGTTGGAAATGTTTTTGGAGTTAGATCCCATCAAGGATTTTCATATAAATGAAATCTGTTCCACATGTAATTTGAGAATTCATAATGGGATCGAATTGTAAGAATGCTCCTCCAAAGTTACCACCCAACCGTGAGAACTTAATCCTAATATCTAACACTTTCAATAATCTAACTCGCTAAGTTGAGTTAATGCTAGAGCAATGTGATATTCTTATTGTGCTTGATCGGAAAAAGTCTTTGTTGCCTACATTCCATGCAATTGAGATTTGGGCCAATGTCTGAGATGACCACTTATTGACTTTCAACCATATATCTCTTAAGGTCTTACCCAACCTGCATTTATGTTAACAAGTAGTAAAATAAGAACACATCCTAAAGTAGTGCGCTGATGAATTGTACCCTTAAAATGCAAACGGATACAGTTCAACCCTTCTGGTACCCAGTTATAGGATTGTGTATGAATTGACGAGCTTAATTGATGGCTAATGTGATCTCTAAAAGTCAAAGCATTGTAAGCAAGGCCGAATTGTGTTTTGATGGGCGTGGGAGTGAAATTAACCTCATAAATTGAAAGTTTTGGAAAATTTTCGTTGGAAGAGAGGGGAAAAAAGGAAAAATTAAAAGCTGGTGACAGGGACTTGAACCTGGGAAGTGGGAGAACTTTTGTTACATTAATAAAGCATTGCAATTGTTGTTTTCAAACTTTGATTCCAATTCATGCCATAGTACCATATTCATGAAGTCTCAGTGGAGTCCTTTATTGTTGGCTCACAAATATGTATCTATTGATCAATTGTAAATTTTAAATTTAGTATTTTCTCTCAAACACTGTAATTCTCGATTATGAAGTACAGGAACACTCTACTACCCTCGAACACTCTACTACCTGGAACCTTTGTAATGCACTACCTCCATGCACAACATAAGTTGAATCCTTCGAGCATACATCATTAAAACCTACGAAAATTACTTGATATCTCAAGCTTATGAAGATTACACAAATTAGTGTAAAGCTATTTTTACTTAGTATAAGTAACCTTTGAGAGCGAGTTTGGCTTTTGGGTGAGCAATTTCTCCACCAGTTTGTAAGGTATTCCATTTCTCTCTCTTGATTTTCTTCTCTGCAGATAGCACTCCACTCGAAGGGTGCCCAGGCTTCACACTTTGCAGTTTTTTAGTTTGTATCATAATATCATTATACATGATTGTCTTGAAGAGATTATCTATGTAAATTTCCTGCTCCTCCACGTTTTCTTGGTGATTCGAGAAAATACTCGAAATCAAATACAACATGTGCGGCAGCGAGAAATCGCCTTGTAATGGGTTGGATTCATTCGTCCTTGACGAAGGAGTGATTACCTGATTCTTGGACTTGAGCGCATTAAAGATCTGGAAAGCCCTAGAAAATTTTCGGAGTCTCTAAGGCTCGTATCATGCAACCTCGTTTCCAATTCACAAACAAAAGAAATGAGAATAAGTATGATGAATATACACTAAAAATCAAAGTTGCGAGATAACTTGATTACGATAGGAAAATATCCTGCAGCAAAACAAGATCGAATTCTCTACTTACTTGCGAGACTTGGAAGCAGTATAATTCTTTTGTCATTTTGAGTATTGTGGGCATCAATTAAATGATTAAATCAGAGAGAATACAGCGAATGATTGTATTTGTAAGCGGCGATCGACGAAAATGGGTAGAAAATCGTGATGGCCTTGATCGGCGTCGGCCGTAGGGAGAAGGTTGAGATGCGATCCGGCGTCGCGCGCGTCGGAGGCAAATCGGTTGGGTCGAGGATGTAGTCGACGGCGTCGCCGTCATCGGGGAGAGGAAGTCGAGGGACGGCGGGTGAATCGCGGTCGGGACGACGACATTCCGGTCGAGTGCGGGAGTGGGGACGACGATGGGAAATTTGGAGAGTGAGCGACTCTTTTAGTTTAGGGTTTTATTTTCATATATTGCAGTGCAAAACGACGTCGTTTTGCACCGATAATTTATTAAAAAAAAAAAAAAAAAAGCTAAACGACGTCGTTTTATGATAAGCTCGTTTGGGGCTCGGTTGGGCTCGGGCTCGGGCTCGGGCTCGGCTCGTTAAGAAACAAGCCTAATTTTAGGCTCAAGCTTGGCTTGTTAGGCTTACGAGCCAAGCTCGAGCGAGGCTTTTGGCCCAGAGCCAAAGCACGAGCCCGAGCTCGGGGCTCAGTGACCACAATGATGAGTATACGATTCTGAGAGCAAGAAGTAAAATCTGAGTTGGCGTAGAAAAGTATATGGATGATGATAAGAAATGGGCTGGTTATGATAAGTATATATATGAGAAATGATAAGAATGCGCAGCGTATATGTGTGATATGCATTTTATGAAGTGTGGTGACTCTTAATAGAAGTCATATTCCCACTAAGCGTAAAGCAGCACGGGTCCAATCAGTGTAGGTCTGGAAGGAAAAGCGGAGGCAGGCCAATCAGCGCGACGGTCAAGGCCACACATCCATAGGTGCCTTGGAAGACGCTGGAGTCTATTTTGTATATGAAATTTTGTAACCAATGTAAATATTGTAGATGTTGAACATTTCCATATTTAGACTTGTATTTATATTTTTATGTCATTCTTTACGGAATGTAATACAAGTTAATTGTTTAACATTATATGAATATCTAAGTGTAAGGTTATAAGTTTTTAAAAAAAAAAAAAAGTGACCCTCACTTCGACATCCTATGCGAGTTGGGCGTCACGTGGTGTGGAATCATATTCACGAAATTGTGTGTGCTTTGAAGTCGTACTGTGAAATCTCGATATACAGCGATGTAAAGAACTAGTAGCCCCTCCCATAGAAAACCCTAATTTCTTTAGTTCTTGTTTTTCATCCACATTTAGAAATAGGTGATTTTTTTATTTTTTTATCTTTCTTGACCTAAAATTATCAATCTTTCTTTTACTCATATATTAGCTTTTTCCTTCAATAAAATGGTTTCTTCCATTTGATTTTCGTTTATTTTCTTATATTTTTGTCGTCAACTTGTTACGATGTGTGTTTGTTCGTTGATTTTTATGTGGATAATTTTGACGCGGTATTAACCCCGATTAAACGGATAAGTCGTTAATCTACGATGATCGATATGTTTTATCAAACTGAAATCTTAGATATTAAGTATATTAGGATTATCTTTTATGTAAGCCTTAATTCATTTCTTCTTGCTATTTACTTGGATACTATGTTATCTTCTAATGTTTTTGGCAATTTGATTTCTGAAGGTCTTATCCTTATGAATCAATGAAATTTCAGCTTTCATGCATTGTAAAAAAAAAAAACCTTAATATACAACCATGTACAAATTAGAAAATCATTTTTATGATACTACTTAACTATTTTTGTTAACATGCGAAATTATTTCTTATAAAGCTATGATACCTTTTCGTTTTTATGTGCGTACCCATTTTAAATAATTAAAAGAAAGCTATGAGAGACGCAAAAAAAGGGGAGGAACCAATAACAACAAAATATTCGGGGTAAAACTTGAGAGAGTAGGAGAGATAATGTAATAATTTGGAAGCCTGCGTGGTAGTGACAGGAGTGGAAGTAGAGCGCGAGAGAAGATTTTCTCCTCTGTTGATCGTAACGTGATCGTGTTTAGAAATTTAAAGATGAGCTTTTTTGTGCCTCCGCCACCTCTAAGCTTTTAACTAACTTCGGGTTCTGTCGTTCTTTGTAAAAATAATACGTCTCTCGTGCCAGTAGGAAGCGACGGAGAGAGGGAGACAGACAACTGTGGCTTTGCCATTCTGTAATGGCAAAGAGAATATGATTGTGACTCTATAGTTGCGCTGCAACTAAAGCATATTTTTAGTTTCATATTTATTGAGTTACCTTATAAGTGACTCATAGTTGCGGATATGATTGTGTCACCATTAAAGTGAGCTTTATAGTTGCATTTAGGATTGGTCTGTTAAAAGTGGCTATAGTTGGATATGATTGCGTGCATTTAAAGTGATTATATAGTTACGTTTAAGTTGAGTCTCAACTAAAAGTGATTACATAGTTACGGATAGAATTAACGTCTGTTAAAATGATTACATAATTGTATTTAGGATTAGTCTGGTAAGCGACTCTATAGTTGTGGTAAAAATTGAGTGTAACTAAAAATGGCTCTATAGTTGCGAGCTTAGAAAGCAGGTTATATTTGTAAGTTATTACTCTCGTGACTAGACTTGAGGGCGGCATTCTGAATTCTAGGTGTTGATACTTTTATAAAATATTAGGATTTATTAGGGATTTAAATGTAAAAATCTTTAAAGTTCGAATTTTATCTTATTTTTAGAATAACACAATAGTTGTGAAGAATACAATCCGTCGTTTTAAAATGTGATAATTTTATTTTATAGATATGGGATTACTATATTTTATATAACAATCATTATTATATTTTACATTTTAAAAAACATAAAAGCAGTAGAAATGATTATTTATTTAATTGAAAGTAAAGCATCCCCAAAATGATTATTGAAAGCAAGCGTTTTGATATGCATCCAAATATCTAAGTTAAGTCACTCTCATACTCTCTGTCAACATTAAAGAAATGGTTTGGGAGATTTGTAGGGATGAACGGCTGAGATGCGTTGCAGGGGGTGATCGGCCAATGGGAATTGAATAAACCCTGTGTCCGATGTTGGGTCCATCTTTGTTCCACCTAGTAAGATTTTCGAATCAGATATTATCCCACGTGGAGGTCTACTGGTTATCAATTACACTGACATGTGGTTGGACCAAATTCCATTTTAGCATTATTTTATTAGAGCGCCTGGGGCCATGAACTGGGCTTGGGCTTTTCCGATACCAATTTGTTTGTTGAGCTCAGGTGGCCCAAGGAAGGCAGCCCATTGGGTTTCAGTATGTTAGGACATATGTCCCAACCACAAATGGGTCAAGAGAACTAAAAGCCACTCATTCATGTAAAAATTAAAATTTGTTTTGAAACCCATACATGTGCTGTTAAAGAAAAAACAATGTTCTTCGTATGGGATTGGTTTAGTTTGGTTTGTTTGAAAGTGTGGAAGGATTTATAAAATAAATAAAACTTCATTGACTATTGTCATTTGTTCTTCACTAATTCTTTTGGTTATCTTTTAATATATTTCTGCCAGCAACAATCATTAAATCTTAAAGCTGGGCATTCATACTTTTGTCTCTAGTGGGTTGAATTTTATGGTATTATTTTTTTTTAAGACTATCTAACCTAAACTGAATTATTTTTTAATATGTTTTCACTTTCCGCATGCTTATTAAATATAAAAACCGAAAATGGTGTTTAGAGAGACAAAATGATGTATCAATTGAATTGGCTTGATTAGCGAGATAGAATGCGTATGTTTGGCAAGTCAAAAATATCAATTTCTTTTACTTGATATTCTATAAATAAGTTATTTCAATTTATTTATTTCATAAATATTAACCATAAACTCTAAAAGTAAAATATTAAGTAATATGGACAATAGCAAGCTTGAAAATATTTTCTATAATGATATATTTGAAATTATTAATAATATATTTAGAAATATTTAAATTATTTTGATAGTAAAGATGCGTATATTATTGTTGTAAGGAAATAAATATAAATTCTTTACACGATGTCCATTAATAAAGTTTATTCAATTTATTTATTTCTTTTATTTTATAAATAATAAACATATTTTCTATAATGAAAAGATATTATTAATATCTTTAGAAATGTTCTAAATTATTTTTCATAGTAAAAAGTGCGTATCTTATTAATTTGGAAAGTAAAAAATATCAATTTCTTGTACGATATTCCATAAATAGGTTATTTCAATTTATTTGTTCCTTTTATTTCTAAATATTAACCATAAACTCTAAAAATAAATTTTTAAATAACACGGGTTTTATTATTTATTTAATTTTTTTTTAGAATATCTCATTCTTTTAATATTAATATTATCTTCATCTATTTAAAAATAATTTGATATATATATATATATATATATATATTAACATCTTTAAGATATTTATTAAAAGTGATAATAATTTAGGAATTATCTCCACATAATTTAAGACTAATAAGACGCGTGTGTCAGGTACATAGAACTATCCCCATGGATTACACTTCCATCTTTTAATGTGAAGAAGGTGAAAGAGTATGGAAGGTTGAGAAGATTATGGAAGATTAGAGAGGATTATATAAGGTAATGCTGTCACGTTACATATATGGAAACTATCATCTGCCTTTTTTAGAAAAGTTGAAAGGATTATGGAAGATTTAGAGAGGATTATAATAAAATCTCACGGCTTGTTGAAGTGAAACTCATCTCAAGTCACGTGATACTCCTACTTTTACATAAACGCTCTTGTACAACGTATGACTAACATTAAAAGTTTCTCTCTCCACGGCCATGGTAGCTCCTTCTTCGTTTCTATGCAAACTTGCCTTGTTCCTCTTCCTTGCTTCAAATGGCTATTTGTCTCAGCCACTAAATATAGCTGAACTTGCGTAGTAAAGATTTCTCTGCTTGCAAATGGAGTTGTGAGGTGGAACGCAAGTTTTAGGCGAAGGTGCACTTAAGCGTGGCGGCCAGCGAAGGTGCAATTGGCGATGCGTGTATGACGAAGGCTCTCTTAGAGATAGAGAGCAGCTTCTCAAACAAAGTGGTCTGACATTTGTTGTGGTGATCGCTCATGCTTTAGTAGTCAATCCCCACATGAAAAAATTACTGAAGGTATGCATCTCATATTTGTAGTTTGCATGTGTTTTTTGTTTTAAGATTTTACCTGACACATTTGTTTGTAATTTGTAGGATATCTCTTTCCTTCATAGTTTGGGACTTAAGTTTGTCCTCATCCCTGGAACCGACCACCTCATTAACATGTATTTGCATCAGAGTGGTAAGTGATTACCACTTTTCGTCATTGATTGGATTGGAATTAACATTATGTATTGACATGTTTTTCAGGATTTATGCCCAAGTATGATACACCATCAATAATCATTGACAAACCTACTTGTGTGAAGTTAGCATTGGGAGAAGTTGCCAAGGCATCAATAGATATACAAGCTGTTAACTTGAGATGATGCGGTGTATCGATTTACTTTTCAGTAAGCTTCATCAGTATTTTTGAGGGTAAGGGGTTTCCAATAATCGTTTCATCTCACTAGTTTTATTTGTTGTGAGAAACGTGGACTAGTTTTGTTGTTTGCGAAAATTACTACCCCTCATGGAGTAGCAGGCGAGTTAGAGCGTGGATGCTTAGGAGTGCGGCGGGCGATCTTGTAGGCCATATGGTTCTTCTAAGCGGATGTGCTCCGACACGGAAATTTGTATTGCGAGTATGTAATTCTTTTTTTTTGCTTTTTGCATATTGGGGAACTTTTGTTACACTTTTTTACTTTTATATATTGCAGTTTATACGAGTTAGCCACATCATGCGCCTTGGATCTTAAAGCGAGCTTCGTTTATATATAGCCGTGGCGTGGCGGCGGTGTCGAATCTTACGGGTCATGCACTTCATCTGACAGCCCTTGGAGGAGTTCCGGTTCATACAGTAGATGGCTCTGTCGATGGTGCATTGTCATTTTTTCGAGATGGACTTGACTCTCAAGCATTCAGTTGAACTTTTGTTTTATTAGTTTCTAATTAGTACTTTGCCTTTTCGGCTCTTTCGGCTTTAAATCTAGTAAGTGTACACAAACACATTAGATGAATTTATGATTTTGTTTTTGCAAGACTAGTATTCAATACATTAGCATATATAAAGTCATCACTAATATATATTTATGCTTTTGTTTTTGCTAGACTCATATTCAAAACATTAACATATATAAAGTAATCATTATAATATATATATATATATATATATATATAGGGTCTTTATATAAAAAAGATATATTTTTCAAATTCAAATTTAGGAAATGTTGATTTACAAATCTAATATCATTTCGATTTTATACTTCGTTAAAAGGAATAATCATATTTCATAATGTAATTGATCAGGTAGGTGTGATCAAGATAAATATTTTTATATAAAAAATATATTTAAAGTCTTTCAATATCTTTATATCTATTTATTTTAAAATTTTAAACTGTTTTGTGCTCTTTTAAATAAAAAAAAAATGATTTTGTTTTTGCTAGACTCATATTCAAAAAACATTTAACATATATAATGCAATCATTAACCCATATATATAATGCAATCATTAATATATATATATATATAATCTTTGAGCCTGTGTATATTATCAATAGTATCTTTTGACGAAATTTAGAAGGTCTTTATATAAAAGATATATTTTCAAATTCAAATTTAGGAAATGTTCATTTACAAATCTAATATCATTTCTATTTTATACGCCGTTAAAGATAATCATATTTCATAATGTAATTGATCGGGTAGTTGTGATCGAAGATAAATATTTTATATAAAAAATATATTTAAAGTCTTTTCAATATCTTTATATCTCTATTTATTTTAAATTTTAAACTGTTTTTTGTTAACTCTTTTAAATAAAAAAAAAATGATTTTGTTTTTTTGCTAGACTCATATTCAAAACATTAACATATATAACGCAATCATTAATATATATATATATATATATATATATATATAATCTTTAGACACGTGTATATTATCAATAATTACCTTTTAGAGACAAAATTTTGAAGGGTCTTTATATAAAAAGATATATTTTGGAAATTCAAAAGATAGGAAGGTTGATTTACAAATCTAATATCATTTCGATTTTATATTTTGTTAAAGGAATAATCTTCATAATGTAATTGAGTAGGTGTGATCAAGATAAATATTTTATATAAAAAATATCTTTAAAAATCTTTTCAACATATCTTTATATCTATTTATTTAAAATTTTAGCTGTTTTGTTAACTATTTTAAATAAAAACACTCTTTTAAATAAAATTTTAATTATTTTCAAGATTTAATTTTATTTTGACCTTTTTACTTATAAAATTTTATGGTTTTAATATTTTAAAATGTCTCCAAAATTAAAACATGCAACACAATTTTACTTAAAATTATGACAATATAGTAAGAATATGATATTTGTAATAAACTCAAATTTCACATGCTTGACCTTACTGTGCGGTATAAGATAATCATGTTGGATACATATAATTTAATATTTAGGATTATGTAAACATGTCGTGAAACAAAATAATGAAAATAGAAATGAAGAAAACCCAAATATTAAACATTGTAACCAATCAAGTAAATAAACAAAACATGCAATGAAATAGTGACTTTAAATTTAAATTGAAATGCCCTCTGAGTAAGTAGCTTGTGGGCCACTATACTCATGATAATATCTTAAAAAATATTTTTGTATAATGATATATTTATAAATACTAAATTATTTTTATAATAATTTAGTTAATATATAATAGTCAATAAGATTGTAATTTTGAATATTAACTTAGCTCGAATTTAAATTAAAATTATTTTAGGTTTTTGTGGGGAGGGTGACATTGATTTTCACTTGTTTTTGTTTTCAAGTTTGAATGAAGTTGTACTTTTTCTTTTATTTGGTAAAATATTGAGTCCACAAGTTGACCATTTGAGAGCATTCCGGTCATAAAATTAAACTAACTGTTCCACTGCATGATTTTGAAATATTTTTGCATATCATGCCTCATCAAAAGTGTAAAACCCGGAAAAAATTCAATTTTTATGAAAAAAGGTAAAACGGTAATTTCGGTTGAAAACCAGAACTTTTCTAGATCTCGGATGACGAAACGGACTTAGTTATCTCGCTGAGAATTTAGTTACTGTCGAATTTACGTTGGATTTTGAGATAGTGAATTTCACGTTTTTGAGACATTGGAGTGTCAGTGCTTTGTGACATGACATATGATACACTTATGTGGTGCTCATATTGAATGAAATTATCAAATAGAATAAATAAGAGAATAAATAAATAAAATAAATAAGGACTTAATAATAATAATAATAATTAAAGCGAGCATAAAAGTCATAAAGGAAAGGGGGCGGACTCACAGGAGAGGGACACTTAAGAGGAGAAGGGAGAAGAGAGAGAAGAAAGATTATTATTATTTTTGCTTTCTTCTTTTTAAGATCTGAAAATCGATTTAGGTTTTGTTAGAGTAAAAGGCAAAATCGGTCCACGCATCGAGAGCTACACGTGGGTACTAAAATCTTGGAGTTTCGTCAAATTTCACGAGGTAGAGAATTTTCATACTTAGGTTATTTCTAGCATAAAGGTCATTTAATGACTTGTGATTTGCTTAGAGACCGTGAGATGTCATAAATTTCAGTCCCAAATTTTTGAGACGGAGTGTAGGAATTTTTAGGAATTTTCAAGATTGTTTTGGGACAGTACATGCTGAATTTCAGGACTGTTTTAGGATAATTCAAGGTTGAATTTTAGGAGTACATTTTAGACAATCGGACATGATTTTAAGCTTTGTTTCGGGCGGTCGGGCAGGTTGGGGTTTGGTTTGATCAGAGACTGATGTCTTTGGGTTTTTGTGGTGTGTTTTTGTATCGCGATGGTCGATGACAAGCGGAGTGAAGGGACGAGGTGCCATGTTTTATATGGGTCAGATTTGAGCTATTTTGTGTGTTATTGTTGGAAAAATAAATGATATGATGTTGTGTGTAAAAATCATGTTAATATATACTTTAGCAGCGTATTAACATGGAAATTGTGATAAATGAAAGTATATGTAGGAAATATAATTATCCGAGATTTATAAATGTTGCATGTAGCTCTTATTATGCATGTGACATGACATAACATGAAATGATATGATTGCATTTCATATGCATGGTCACATCACGTCGAGTCAGGCGTGGGTGCATAGTACTATTATTCACCATTCTTGGTAGATGTGTGAGTGAAACTCGGAATGGGACAACGTCGAATGTCGGGAACTTCAGCGGTTATATAAAATAATAATAATAATAAATTTAAAGTGTGTTTGGGTGAAACCAAGATGGAATTTAGATCCCCAATTGAAAGTCTAGAATTTGTGCTTAGTCGGGCGTATGGATACGAGTGATGAAAGTTCGAAAGTGTCGAGAAGGCGTTGCAAAGTCACGGTAAGGACCGGAAGTGCAACCCAAATAAACACACGAGATTTGATAAATTAAAATTGGAGGGTTGTCCAATGGTTTAAGTCATTGGGTGAAACACCAATGACTGATTTTCACACTTGGCATTGTAGGTGTGAGGGAGTCGGTCGGGACTCGGGTTGTGGGCATGAGGAGTCTCATCTCATACATGACATGGAATATTCCATATAGGATTACACATTATTTATATGAAATATGGTTTGATGTTTATGTCTGTAAATAGCCCTTGTAGGAGAATTTTTCGATCGGGCATTGCTCACCCTATTGTGGGACCCCCTTTCAGATACATGAGGTGTACAGAAAGACGGCGCTCCGACGATGTCGTGATTGAAGAAGGCGACATGAGCATGACAATTTTATAAAGTATTTTATGTAAAGAGAATTGTAATTAAAATCTTTTGGACTATTGTATAAATAGTCGGGTATGTAAATATGGTAAGAAGGTTGTGATCAGACTTTTATGGATTGTAATTAAGCGTTTTATTTTCATATTTTAGATTTAAATGTGAATAGATAGATTTAGATAAAAGGGATGTATATTGGGGATATGGACAGATAGACCCTATGGGTCAATAATACTTCTTTTGAGACACTGGATGAGTTATGATTGTATTGTTATACAGGTTATATGTTGGGTAGAGCTCCCCGAACAAAGGAGACTCTACCTGATTTTTTTTTTTAAAAATATGGATCCCGATAAATGGGACACAAAAGTGTGGTATCGGGGTCTGAATCATAGGAATTTGCGGGTTGGTTAATCCTGGGACCCAGTTTGGGGTGTCACAAAAAGTCTTTCGTTTCAAAAAAAAGAAAAAAGAAAAAATATAAAAGTCCATAAAAAGAAAAGTGAACAACCTTTTTTTTTTCTAATTTAGTTAAATCTAGGTTCCATAAAAATTATTAGTGATTGTTATCTACGATAAAAATATATTGTAACCAAAATATTTTTTTTTCTAATAATTTGATTTTAGGAATACGATTCTTGGCGGTGAAATCTAATGAACTGGTTTAATTATTATTATTATTTTTTTGTGCAATTCTTCCTCTACTTTAATGACTGGGAGTACGCAAAATATGCTCACTTCAAGGTACAGATTAGGTCATATTCAAATATTGAAAGTACGGTGCTACCATAAATTTAGTATACCAAATGAAAAAAAAAAAAAAGTCCTAAATGTGCAGCAATTCGACTGTAAAAAATCGACTTTAATTTTTAAGTTATAAAATCAATAGTTACTTACTTTGACAATTATATTTAGAAAGATTAAATTTATGGGATTTGGGCTAAATATGTTTCATGTGGGTTTAAAAGTCTGGTATGGAGTCTCATATTCACTGAAATTGATTAATATTACACTCAAAGTCATGTTATTAAATCTCAATATACAAATCAATGTAAAGAACTAGCCACCCCCTCCTCCTCATGGAAACCCTAATTTTTTTCGATTTGTTTTTCATCCCCGTTAGAAAAGGGATAATTTTTTTTGTCTTTCTTGACTTAAAATCGCCCGTCTCGTTGTTTCTTGTACTCATATATTAGCTTTCTCCTTCAATAAAATAGTTTCTTTTATCCGATTTAAGTTTTCATTTGATTTTCCTTTATTTTCTTATATTTTTACGATCGACTTGTTACGATGTGTGTTTGTGCATTGATTTTTGTGTGGACGATTTAAACAACAACATTGCTTCCGATAAGTCACATCAAATCTCTATTCGTTGATATGTTTTATCAAACTCTTAATAAGAATTCAAGTATATTAGACACTTTTATGTGTGGGTCTTGATTCATTTTGCTACACATTTGCATAACATGTTGTTAATTCTCTAATATCTAATGTTTTAATAATTTGATTTTTATGAATAAATGAATTAGTTACTGTAAAAAAAAAATCTTAACATACAACCATGTAAAATAAATCATTTATAATACACTACTTGTTCATTTTAGTTAATATGCGAAATTATTTCTTATAAACTCATAATACCCACCATTTACATTTTTTTTTTTGACAAACACCTTTTACATTTTAAATTAGTTCAAAGAAAGCTTTGACAAAGTTAATAAAAGCAACCAACAAATAACAAAATATTCCAGGTAAAACTTTGAGAGCGAGAGAGAGAGTAGAGAAATGTAATAATTTGGGCTTGAAGTGAGCGCTGACATAGTGGCAGAGCTGCAGAGAAGATTTTCTCTCATACCCGCTGACCACGCTTTGGTACATGTTTTCATATAAAGCATTTAGCCTTTTCCCAGGCCGCCTCATTACCTCTTAACCTTTTCGGCTTCCTTTCCATTTCATCATTTCTTGTAAAATAATAAATTTTCCTCATTTTCTGCGATGTAAAACGCGTAGAGTGAAATTCAACTTGATAAAGCAAGTGATTTATGAGAAACTTTGCACGAACGTCATTTTTCTTTATTATTTGGTCTTTGTTTTGGTACCGATGGAGCTGTCTGTCTGTTCCTGTGTAGCTTAGGTTTCTGGGTAAATCTGAGATATGGTCATATAAGATAATCACATTTGATACATATAAGATGAATCTCATATATATATATATAGGCTTTTCAATTAATTTTGTCTCATTTAGAATAGTTTTTTTCAATTTTAAACTCTTATTACCTGTTGTTTACATAACTCTGAAATAACCTTCAGTTTCTGGAATTTTGACTGCTTTTTCTCTGAGTTGTTACCTCCCGGCCACCTTTGCTTTCTTTCCTGCCCACTCTTGGATCTGCCACCTTTTTTACCTTCTTTCTTTTATCCTTTTCTCCTCTTTTTTCTCTGAGTTGTTAGTTGTTACCCCACCTTTTTGCTTTCTTCTTTCGCCCACTTGGACTCCTCATTTATTTTTTTCCAGTGTCCTTTATTCTTCTCTCTCCATTCCATGTGATTCAGTAGACTTTTTTCTGGTTCTTCCACGTGGGAAGTTAGCTCTCCTAATCTCTCTCCTGCAATCCAGTGATTCATACATAAAGGTCCCCTACACATACAAACATTAATGGAAATATGAATTTTTTATATCTGAGTATAAGATAATCATAGTTGGATACGTATAATTTCATAAATTTGAATTATTTTTCCATATTTTAAATAGTCAAAAGAAAGGTACGACGACAAAAGAATAAAGAACAATGATCAAGAAAAATATTCCAGGTGCAAACCACTGCCTGTGTCTCCTGAACTTCAATTCCAAGTAGAAAAGGATAAACGAGTTAAGGATTTGGGTTAAAGTAGGGACCGATTTGGCACAGAAATTGAGAAAGAATGTGCTGCGTAGTACTAAAGATGGTTTTATTTTGCGCTCCACCAACTCCAAGCCTTTCCTATCTTCAATCATTTCCTGCAGAAAATAAATAAAATAAAGGAATAACGACCAGCCACTGCTCTTAGTCTACTCACGCAGAACAAAAACAAGATATCCACCGCAGACACAACCACGCCTTCCTTCCCTCGTCGCAATCCCATTGGATTGGGAATATGAGTGAAGTAATGGGCGTCTTATTACTCATACGGATCGAATAACAGTACAGAGAAAAACAGAAAAGGAGTTTCTGTTCCGATAAGGGCCATGCTACGTGTGATAACGAGGGGTTAAGACTTCAGAATTGATTGAGAGAGAGAGAGAGAGAAAACTGTAGGTTTGCCATTGTACTGAAAGAGAAGCATCCTTACTCCTTAGGGTTTCTCCTCTCCATGGCTGCCTACCCCTCCCTGCTTCAAACTTGCCTTGCCTGGCCTTGTTCCTAAATATAGCCTACAAACTTCCAGCCCTAAGGTTCCCAGCAAATGGGTATCTAGGGTGGAAAGCAAGTTTTCATACCATCGTTCACTTGGAGGCGACCATCGTGCACTTAAAGGCGGCTATGGTGCCTTCAGTGGAGGCCCTAAGGTTCCCAACAAATGGGTATCTAGGGTGGAACGCAAGTTTTCATACAAACGTTCACTTGGAGGCCACCATCGTGCACTTGGAGTTGGCCATGATGCTGGAGGCGAGGATAAAGGAGATGTTTATCTCAGGCATAGGGACAAGACCTTTGTCGTAGTCATCGGCTCTGGAATAGCCATCATTCCCACCCTGTTGGAAGCATTAATGAAGGTAGTGTGTTTCTTTCTGCCCACACTTCTCATATGGCATGCTTTTGTATTTGTAGGATATCTCCGTTTTACGTCGTTTCGACTTAAGTTTGTCTCAATACCTGACCTGATAAAGCTATTAATGCGAGGATGATACAAAGAGGTACTTGACCATGATTGGATTTGAATTAGCACGGTATATTGATGTTGAGCATGTGTTCTTGTAGGAATTAATCTTAAACGAAGGGCTGGACAAGTGAGTACTATGGACGATGATTGTCTTAAGGTAACAATGCAAGAAGCTGGCAAGCTTTCATTGGAAATACAAGCAAACCTTTCTAATTCGGATGATTTTCCTCTCGGAGTGCCAACCGGCAACCATGTTTTTGCTTTGGTAAGATAAATTTTATTTTGCTAATTTTCTTTCTTTGGTAGAAAATGAAAGACTAATCTTGTTTATTGGCATTGTTGGCAGAAAATGGAGGATTATGGAGCAACTGGGAAAGTTATATTAGTGGATGGTGACGCCATTAGAAACCATTTGAAAGCTCACGATATAGTTCTTGTTAGCCAATTTGGCTTTTCACCTAAGAAAGAAGTTTTATATTGCGAGTAGGCCGACTGGTTGTTTTTTTATTTTTTGAGAATATAAATTTGTTATCAGTGTTTGAATTTTTGGCTTTTATATGTTGCAGTTTTTATGATGTGGCCAGTTCCTGCGCCGTGGCTGTTGCGGCAAAGCAGCTGATCTATGTTTTAGACGGTCCTTTTCTTGATGATCATTTGGAGCGTATTCCGTTTCATAAATCAATGCCCCTCTTCATGGGAGGAGTTGGAGTTAAAACAATAGATGGCACTGTAGAAGGAGCAATGCTCAAGTTTTTTCAGACAGATTGACCTAAGTTTGCTGTTTCTGTTCAAGAAATTTTTATGTTGCATGTTTTCACATTTTGATATCTGATTCATCGGAAAAGCGGTTTGCATGCCGACTACAATGTCTTATCATGGGCGCCAATGTTTAAGGCAGTACTGGACATTAGGTGGGTGTTAATGCTAGCGCATTTGGTCAATATTCCTTTTTTTAAATGAGTATGTAGTAAACCAGTTTACTTTTTGATTGATGGTCCTTGGAATCAGATTATTGAGGTCTACTTATAAAATTAATATTTTATTAATTGTTGATGTCTACGGTTCTTCCTTGGAAAATGCTAATTAGGTTATGGTTTGATAAAGTTAGTAATTTTCTATAGTTAAATTTTTATCATTTCCAAGTTATGATAGATATTCAAAGAGTTATTAGTACCTCGGAAGGTGATATATGGTGAGCTTATATAAGGTGATATATCAAGGTGAACTTTTATATGGACGTTTGTTACTGCCAGTTATTGGTTTGATGGCCTTGATGTTAGTTCCTAGAAATATATGGGTCAGGAGTTAAATAATGGATTAGTTCCTTTTCTTCATAAGATGCAACAAAGATGAAAATGGCTATTTCTTTTGATAATTCCCAGCTCCCATCAACCAAGAGTCTAACTCTCAATATTCAGTCTTTTAAAGGTGTGAAAGTGTTTAGGAAGTACACAAAATGTTTAGGAACTTTCAAAGAAATGAGATATTGCCATGAGAAGTTTGGTGATCACTACATGCATGGAAACAGGCTAGAAGTCTGATGAGAAAAAGGGCTGTTACCATTAGATTAAGGTTTATACTTATTGGATTTTTTCAAGACATTTTACTTAGTTTGGAACACCAGCTTCATTTAGAACTGAAAGTGCTAGGAAAAAGGAAAATTCTAAGACTCTGTTTGGAAACTCGCAAAATACTAGAGAAATGAAAAAAATTACGATGAAAATTACTTTAATAATTAAAAACATTACTAATGAAATTAGATAACACTTTTAATTTTTTTTAATTACTTTATAGATTAATATACAAAAACATTTATAATAAAACATTATATTTATGCCTAGACAATATTAATATAATGATAAATATAAAAATGATTTGAATATCGAGAACCCTAGGATACAGAGGAACGAGAGATGATTGTTTTTGTAGGGCTTATACATTTATAAGTTTCCTTCACTTTCACATATTTGACAAAGCGTGATATTTTTATTAAATTATTTACAATAAGAAATAGAAATGTTACATTTTATAACAATAGTGTCATGCATGTATTATATAGTCTCAATTAAAATTTTCATACCTTGATAAAAACTTTATTTTTGAAGGGACGTTGATAAAACATAAAATCTAAGATTTAATAAATTTTATTTTAAAAACAACTTTACCTAATCATATCATTTTCAATAAATTTTTTGTAAAATTAAACTATTAAATTTTTTCTAAATCATACTCAACCTAAAATTGTGTTCATACTTAAAATCACCACTGACATCTTCTATGAAACAATTAAATTTTATTCTTAAACAAATTCCTCCCATTTGCATGGTTGAATTGGTTCAAAGGATGGTTATCAAGAATTGCCGCGATTTTAATCTCACACGAACATACAAAATACGCGATGTAAAAGGCCAGAAATTAGCGCTTTTCTAAACTGGAATGGCTCTCGTAAGATTGACTTAATCGGGTTATGTAAACCCCCGGTTCCCTTGACGCTTCCTCATAATTAAAGTGAGAAACGAATGGAAAATAATGAAGGAATTAATGCTAAAAAAATGTTAGATCTCCCTAGGAAGAAATAAATAAATACAATGTTTGAAAATTAATAGACTAACAAACTTGGAATATAGTGCCAAATTGTTGAAAGAAACATTGGATTTCAATATGAAAATAATACTATGCTGGAAGATTAAGCAATTTGGTTAAAATTATAAATGTAGACGCTCTAAAATCAGCTTTTAAAACTTATCGGAAGCTTATGATCTACTAAAGTAGATTGACATTGAGTCGATTTGTTGAGTTGATGATTGGTTTGTTTGTTTGATTATCGATTGATTAGTTGTTTGCTGATTGATTGTCCTTGCTTGATATTCTTCTCGCTCATTTTATAGACGAGAAGACTTGTAGCCTAAGTTGCAAATTTCTTCGCCTTCCACTTTCTAAGAATCGCCATGTCTTCCATTACGAGCTTAATTCTTAAGAACCCCTCCATGTCTCCATTGTGGAGTTCCTATCCTTAAGAATCCTCCCGCCCATCATGAGACTTGTTCCCAAGTATATCCACTGCCCAAAATTTGCTCTACTACTCTACAACCTCGATAACGCTTCGCTTGACTTTAAAATTTTTAAATTTTAGAACACCCCTGTGACTTTCTACACAGACAATGGTATGAGGGCCATTTTCTCATGGATTTTTATTCATGGGTTTGGCTTAGGTTTGGGCTTGGGCTTGGGCTTAGCTCAACCCAAATAGAATGAAATTGGTTATCTTTCCACTTGGGTCGTACGCTTTTCTTATCTTCAATTCACCCAATTTTCAAAAAGATTTTCTTCACTTAGATTCAAGAACTGTCAAGGAACTGAGTGGAATCCAATTTTCACTTGAGCAGAAGTTAGATTTTGGCACAATTTTAGTTTGAAAATACGACACTTCAAAGACGTCCGTTACATTCACCTATTCTCGTGCTTTTTGTATGTTCGGGTGAACTCTATTAAAAAATCCACCAACCACAAACACAAACACAAACAAGCCCTTAGGATCCAATTGATTCATTTTTTAAAAACTTTCTTGAGAATGGATTTTGAAAATACAGATAATACTATTTTGTTGTTCTCTAAATTTACTCATTATTCTAAATTTAACGCTTTTCAAGGTTTCGATTAAAAAGAAGAATAAAAACCTGTTGTTCGAAAGTGTTCTCCTTATTTAAAAACAAAAACAAAACACTTTAAAAACTATAAACTAAACAATTTCTTAAATTCAAAACTGTTTCTCGAAAGAGCTTGTAAGATTTGTTCAATTAAAATTGCGATATATAAGGCGTCTCAACCTTTTTGGTCATGAAGGAGATGGTGAATAGCTTCGTGATGCAAACACCTAACTATTATCGTCTCTCTTGTGCAAATTGAATAAAACCTTGTAAGAATTAAAGCTACACTGACAGCCTTTGCAGAGCTGCATTTAAGTCATGCTCTTCCTTATAACTGAAAGCTACATCAAGTAGATTCTGTCTTGTTCTTCTTAACAAGAAGTGAAGCGAAAGCAGAGCAAAAAGGATTGTGGTGGTGGATAAATCAACAAGAAATTGGACGGTTATAGGCATAAAAACTAAAGATGACGCACCTAATTCTCTGTACTTCCAGCATTGCCGACGACATATGTAGCAGCAACCCATCTATTCAACAAACCGCCCAACGAGCTGGTCACCTAGTGTTCCAAATACTGATGAATGAAGACACATTTACTTTTCTTAAAAGAACAAAGCATATAAAAACAAGGAAATATGCATTCAACTCCTTGCACTTTCATACTTTTTGGATACTAGCGCCGTGCACTTTAAAATGTTAGAAACTATCTCTATGCACTTTCATATTCAAGCTGACATTCAATAAAAATTTTGAAATGTTGAAATTAATTCCCCACACCATGGAGAAACATGAGAAAGTGACCCTCTCCACTCAATTTTTTATTTTACATTTACCCTTACACTTGAAACGCAATTAATCCCGACACTATCAAAACACAAATTGATCAATTTTAACTTACATTTTCAAATATTTTTATTTAAAATTTTATTTTTTCAAAATTTAGATAAATTTTAAAATATTTAAAAAAATTATAGATAGGATTTTTTATTTAAAAATAAATTTTTCTTAAAATTTAGACTTATTTTATTTATTTTAATTTATCTAAAATAAGTTATTATTTATCCAAAAGTGACATATAAAGTAATTATTTAAAATCAAGGGCATTTTTGAAACAATAATTTATTTTAGACTTATGACAAGTGGTTTTATGTAGCCCTAACAAACCTTATCAAAGGTTAATTAAGCCGGTAGCCAACTTGGTTCAAGGAGGTGAACTAAAGCTTAGCTATGCAAGTGCCACCCAACTTAACAAACACGAGCCAAATAATTTAAGACGAGTAATATTGTCATATCCCACATCGATAAGAGAGGAGTTCTGGACACCATATAACTAAGGAGCTCCTAACTTAATAGATGGTTTTTAAGTCAAGAGACCTAAAGGCATAAGATCATATGGTTCGACCGTACGTTACAAATCAGACGTAAACGATCTTGACCCCTGTGGGGGTCCATTATGTTCGAATTTAGGGGTGTTTCATTCCATTTGACCAGAATCCCATGAGACATAACGCCTCATTGTGTCTACATGTGGGGTGCTTACATCCAAGACGGATATTGGAGAAAGTTCTTGATACAATATAAGTATGAGCTCCTTTAAACTTATAAGACGCGTTTTAAATTGTAGGGGTCCCTTGATCCAAAACGAACATTTACAGCATGGTTGTCAGACATTACAATTAAACTATTTAAATTTTAATAAGAAGCATTAAATTGAATTTAGAATGTTTTTACAAAATAAAAGTAGAAAATTATTCCTAAGTTTTTTGCTTTTTATCTTAAAAACGGATCATATTTACCGAAGACCTTTATTTCTACAAAAAGACTTATGAAAAAATTATTGTCAAACTAAATTTAAAAAATAATGTTTTAAAAATAGTTGTCAGAAATTATAGTCAAATGAGGTAAGGGAGGTGAGTGAAATTGTTCTTGTTATATCCCTTAGATAGAAGAGAAGAGTGATATTTATTGGTATCCCATATCCATGGCGGGTAAGAGTTTGTTGGGTATGCACCTAAAGTCCTTTACAATGTTCTACATTGGTCAGGAATGAGAAGACTGATTAGTATATAAACATGGAAAACAATCAATTAGTATGAGACCTTTTGCGGGAAAAGCCCAAAAATAAAACTATGTGGGTTTAGGCCCAAAGTGGACAATATCATACTAATGTAAATAAGAGGCGGCTCCAGAGGTTCCTACAAGTTTAAATATTTTTCTTACTAAATTAAAAATAACATAATAATGTTGCAATTTTGATTGCCTAACCACATGTTTCTAGTCTAACAATATCATAAATCCAAAAATACTAGACTCGAATCATGCATAATAGGCAACCCTGGGTCAATCATGCTTCTACCCATTTAATTCAAGAGATATAAAGTTTGTATAATGGAAGTGTAAAACCTATGAAAATTTTAAATTAAAATTTTTTTTAAAAAAAAAAGGGGGGAAAACGGTAATTTATCGGAATAGTCCGGAGAAAAGTTGTAATTTTTCTAGATCTCGGATGACAAAATGGATTGCACTGTTGGAATACTCTCATGAAATCTAGCTACCCAATAGAATTTCGTTGGATTCCGAGACAAAGAAAATTCACGTATTTCAAGGCAATGAGTGTCGTGCGACACATGGCGAGCCATGTGGGTGACACATGGCAAACCATGTGAGTGACACATGGCAAGACATGTGTCACATTGCATGGCAAAGGCCTATGCATGTAGGACACATGGCATGTCATGTGTCATCATGCATGGTCAAGCTTTGAAACCTATAAATATGGGAGTTCTATCTGCATTGGGGGCAAAGAAGATTCGGGCCGTGGGAGCAGCAAGAAGAAGGAAGGGGAAGGGAAAAGAGAAAGGGAGGAGAGGAAAAGAGAAAGTGAGGAAAGGAAAGGAGAAAGGGAAGAAAAGAAAAGAAAAGGAAAGAAGAAAAGAGAAGAAGAAAGGGGAGGAAGAGAGGAAAAAGAAAGAGGAAAGGGGCGAAGGAGGTTAAGTGCAAGAAGGTATCTCGATGGTAAAGGATCCTGAATCAAGGCTACAAGAGGTAGGTTTCCTCCTACTTTGGTTATTTTACGCCTAGGAGACGTGTAATGCCCTACGGGTTTCGTCCATTTTTTTCGAGCGAATTTGTATGTTGTGTGGTTTGTTTGTGATTGTGTGATGGTAAAAGACCGGTTTCAAGAGGTTTTGGGACTGTCTGAAACCGAATATTGTGTTATGGGACAACAAAATCCTGAGCAAAATGGCCAACGGGGGTGTGCCCAAATTTCCGCACACCCTTGTGAATTGGCCGTGACACTTCTACGACTTACACTTTCCCGTCCGAACTCTGATTTGCACGTTCTTAGATGCTACGGAAAGCTCATTGAGTCTAGAATTTAATAGAATAAAGTGCTTAGCTAAAACCTGGGCTGAACATTGGGCTGGGTCACGATCAATTGAGGAATTGGTCGGGCCTGGGTTTCTAACTCGCTTTCTAATCGGTTTGTATTTGAAATGCTTAGGGCTGCGTATGGCCTGAGGAGGGAATTACGTGTTGGATGTTTTGTGTGGTATTTACAAAAATTGGACTTTTTGGACTAAGTCCAAATTATTTCCATGGCCAAGCATGGCCGGATTTATGGCCAAGAATGACTAATATGTATTATTGCCATAAATTGAATAACATGCTTAATATGTGAAATTATGTGATATATGTGATAAGATGGAAATAATTATATGCATCGGGTCAGAGGACCGATATACTACGCCCCAAATTGGGAATATGAATTATGACATTACTGGCCTAAGTAATGGCTGGAATTATGTTAATGTACGCTTGAATGATGTGTCGACAGGACGAACCGAATGATGTAAAAGACGAGCATGCTTATGTGATGCATCGATTCAATGTGTGGGAATATTACATGATGACTGCACGATGTTGATGTTGAACTAAATATATGAAATGTCGCATTAGACATGAGTACTATAACACAATAATATAGTGTACGGCAGAAATGTCCGCGAGGTGTTCATACATCGTCACGTGGTTCGATGCACCCAAGACAAATTGCATTGTATGTGTGCTAAGAACACTACATTACATGGTGTACATGGTATCGACGGCATCGCGCTTGGTGCTGAATCGGTGGGTTTCGGGAATGGGACGAAGTCCACCGAGTTCCACAAAGGTTAAATGAAAATGGAAATGAATAGTGTCACGGTGAAAGGGGCAGGGATAGACACCCTCCTGTGTGAAAAGCCCGAAAAACCCGGTTTTGTGACAACAGTATCCATCTGAACCCAAAAAATGCTCTGAGGGGTGTAAGAGACCCGCAAAGGAGACCCCTGAAAGTTCTTTTCGCCTAAAAAGAGCGCGGAGACCCCGGAAAGTTCTGTTGCCCCAAAAGATAAGAAATGATTAAATAAATATCACATAGACTACTGGGTTAGAGGACGAGCCTGGATCGACTTCTAGATTGGATTTCCATTGGTAATCAGATCGGGTGGTGGGTCGGAGGTTGACCCGGTACATGGGGCATGTAGAGTGTCATCTCATACATGCATGTAGTTTTTTTATTTTTTATGATAGGACAACATGTATGCACGAATTGGTTGTTGGTTTGACTATGAAATGATCATTTGCATGTGCACCTAGTTGGGGAGTAGCCCTTGTAGGATTTATCTCTACTGGGCGTTAGCTCACCCCGTCGTGGGACCCCCCTTTTAGGTACAGGACAGGTCCAAGCAGACGACACTCCTTAGATGCTGAGATTATGATGAGGGCCGGACTGTGGCCTTGATTCATGTTTTGTGTAGATATTAGAACGAACTAGTTTTAATATATGTTTTCAGATAAGAGTGATGCATAATCCTCGATCCATAGAAATGGCGTTTTGTAAATCAGATGGACGAGTATGGATGGAAGTGGGCCATATTGGGTCATTTTACCTGGGCGTAAGTAGTTCTATGATATGAGACACACAAGTTTCCCGCAGCTGATAGCACAATGGGACCCCGGGTTTTGGGGCATCACAGAAGCTGCACTGTGTTCGTCGGTTGTCGAATTTACGGGTTAGATTTTCTGAATTCGATATGACCTTAATGACAGGAGTTTGTCTCTCATCTAGTGATGGGGATGCAGAGAAGAAGAAGAACTAGGGTTCTTTCACAGTATGAATTGGGGACCATAACCCTAATATTTATACTAGTCATACTAGGTTAGATATTTCTAATTTGGCCCCTCATCAAATTAGAAATATTCCTAATGTGTCCACACATTAATTCCATGACAATCATACCCTTAAGCCAATTACTTAATTCCAATTATATCACTTTAGCTAGCTTTAATTAAAATTGATCGCGATGAACATATTTTAATATTTTTCTATATATGGGCCCATCATAATTATTGAAAATATCCAAATAATCTTCCATCGGGTTCCTCAAAGTTGTGAATTATCTACATTGCTGAGAATGGTACGCCAATAAGCCTATGGAGTCTTTGTACACTCACTAGCATGGATCACTCATGTGAGTGTGAGATCTTGCCCATTCAAGGTTCACTAATTCAATTTAATTTGAGATTAGCTATATGGGGTACGATCACACTAAAGACCTTTAGTTAAATATGTTTAGTTTATGGTTAACTCATCACTTTAAAAGATATTCTCTTGAAGTCTTCTTCATGTTGGGTGAAGTTTAATCCCCGAGGCAAACATCATAAGATCTCCTCGCAAACTAGTTTATCATGTTTTAAGTTCAAATAAAGGGAAATATTGTTGTCTCTTTACTTGAGGACAAACAAAATGATAGGTTTAAGGGTATTTGTTAAGTGTGAATCTCTTTTTGCTTTTGAAGCATATTATTATGCATATTGTAAGCCTTTGATGCTCAATTCATTCCTCAATTGATCAATCAGAGGGCTAAATCCTTCTATACTCATGTTTTGCAATTATGAAGCAAAAACTATGTAAATGGAGCAACCAAAATTGGAAATAAGTTGTTGATGCAGAGCCGTTGTTGCAACAACCAACATGGATCCAAGAAGCTCAAACACTGTTATGTCGCGACAACCGATTCGTTGTCGTGATAACCAACAAAGATCTAGGAGCAAGAATATCTAATATGTCGCAAAACCAATCCATTGTCGCGATAACAAAGTGGAAGATTCAAAAGCCTGGCACTGATATAACGCGATATCGACTTCAAGGCATACAACCATTCAAGGTTTAGCGTAACACCACTCGATATGCCGTAGTCAACCATTTATTTGTCAAGACAACTAAATCAAGCTCTATCACGCGACAACCAAAGTTAGGCATGCAGCTCAACCTTTCTATTTTAGGCCATTTTGAGGCCCATTTCTCGAAGTTGTATATAACCACAGTTTTCTAATGATTGAAAGTTCAGATTTTGAGAGAAGAACACTTCTATTTTAGGGTTTTCTCCTTTCATCTTCTTCTTGAACCAAATTAGGGTTTCAATTTTGAGCATTCTTTACTTTGGATTCGGAGATGATTTTGAAGATTCAGCTCACTAAGAGGATCTCTTACAATTTGGAGTAAAGTTTGGAGGATTTCTCATCTCTAATATGTTTTATATCCCTAACTTTGGCTCTTTCATTTCCCCGCTTTTATTATAGTTGTAATAGACATGACATTACGGATTTATGGGTTCTAATGAGTGGCTAATCATCCTCTAGGGTTGGTTGTTGAAATTGATGCTTGATTTATATAATTTCACTACTACAAAAAATAAAAATAATGACACTTGATTTATGACGCTTTTTAAAAAGTGACATTATTTAGATTTGGATGTGAGATTCATGATGTTCATTAGAGATGTCATTGTTTACTTTACTAAATTTTTTAGTTTATGACGCTTTTATGACTTATTTAAATATTGTTTGATACACTATGACTTTTATTCAAAGCGCCATACTCACAAATTCTTTGCATGATGGCGCTTTAAAGTGTTTGATGAATTATGGGTATAACATCTCTTTTAAAACCTCGTCCCAAACCCGGGACAAATTACGATCTCAAACCCTGTTATTCATACCAAAGCCAACAAGGGAAAATGGGATACTCTTCCTTCAGGTTTCATCTAGAGGACACTCTCACGTGGAAGCCTTCAATGAAAATGGGCTGTGATTGTAGCCAAACTCTAGATTCCCTACATGGTCATAGATTCCCACCAGCCCGAAGATGAGAGCGTGAAAGCAATGGGGATTTCTAGGTTTCGAATAGGATAATGCAAACTCGTTGATTATGTAGGTCACTTAATAACCCTAATTGTTGTCTCCATCCTTCCATGGTTGTGGGTTGCAAATGGCGCGACTAAATAGGCCAATACTGCAAGGGTTTCTTTTGCACAACTCCACTTCTCCATGGCTTTCATTTTTCGATCAATCTTCTAAGTGAGTCATTTACGATCAGGATTTTCCTAGAGAAGAGAATAAGTGCAAAACATAGTTCTTAGGCTTTGCTCTTTTTTTTTTTTTTTTTGTCGTTGATTATTTGGTTGTCTCAAGTTCTTCTTGGTTAGGATCAAGCCGAATTTTGTGGTTAGACTTCTAGGTTTTTTTTCCTAGTTCTTAATCAATTAATTACATGGCGATCAAGGGAATCGGTGTTCCAAGATGAATGATTTTTATAATTAATCCAAACGAGAACATGATTATTTTAGAATCCTTAATCACAGGTGTGGAGTTGAGCCGCAACCATGATCGGAGGGTTATGGTAGGAATGGGTTTGAGTCATAGTCGAAGAATCGAGTCTACTCTGTGAGCGAGTCGTTGGTCAAGTGAACTCGGCCAACATCGGTCGAGACAGTCGATTCGTTAGGCACTTGCATCGCTGTTCATCAAAGGCATAACTTTTATCTCACAATCTAGCTCGATAAATCTATTAGCTATAAATGCCAAGCACAAGGTTCGGATTTCTAAGCCCAAGACTGAGATAGTTCTTATAATCAAATCATGTTTTGAAAGGTGGGTTGGGGAGGATTATATGAACCTTTTGGTGGGTGATGGTTTGGGGTGTTTTCCATGTTGGATGTGCGCTAAGTTTGGGATTGCAACAAAGTAAACTCTAGGATTCTGTAGGTTGATCATAATGAGATTGTCAGGCTCAATCAAAGTGCATATTGGTGGAGTATTAGAATGGACTTTGACGGTAAAATGGATTATGAATGGGAATTTTGGATTTTTGGGGTGTTTACTCAAGTAAGTTTAGTGATATACACGTGTTTATGTAAGAAGCTTTCGATTAATATGAGATTTAGGTTTTAAATATTTTCAAAATAATTCTAATTTATGGATGGTAGAAGAATTTTCAAAACTGGTGTAGCCAAATCTAAGGAACTAAAAAATCTCACCATCGTATCCCTACCTATTAAGATATTCATCCTTGTGCTCTAGATCAGAAAGGAACTCCCAGCCGGCAAAGGAGGCACCGTTATTTGTTAAGCTCACAAACGGTTTGTTAATAGAAAATGTAGCAAACCACAAGCATGGTATCAAACAAGTAGAGCAAAGATTAATTCTCTTTTTTTTTTTCTTCCATCTTCTAGTTTAATTTTTTCGGGCCTAAATCTTTCCTCGATCGCTTTGTCTCTTGAATATTTCAGATTGGGATGCCATGGTTTGACGGAATGAAAAGGGTGACCCAGTGTCCCTTCTTGCCCTAAGAGACCTTCAAATACGACCAAAGTGGGATAGGTAAGATCGACTATGGCCTAATTGCTCTTCCCGAAAAAAAGCTGGAACAAGAACTTTCTGCCATCTCCGATGATGTTGTTTTCGTGTATGCTGCCTGAAATATGTTTATTTTTGTATTGACTAGGATTTTGCCATTGTGAGTTATAACCGGCAGTTGTTGTAATCACTAGTTTGAGTTGATTATTTGTCTTAACCATTTGTTAGCACTTATAAGGGATTTTTGACCATTTTATGTTACCATTTGATGTCAAAAAAGAAAAAAAAAGGAGAAAAAGTAAGACCATTTAAGTCCTATGAATAAGTCCTGATAATGATTGCTATTTCCATTATATTTTGACTCTTTTTTTTCTGGCTCTGGCTTAGCTTTTTTAACTATTTTTGGCACTTAATAAGAGATCTTTTGATTGTTTCCTATTCTATATAAGATCACTTTTAAGCATAAGAAAAATTGATTATGTGTAAGTTCCAATGAATAATTAATGTATACAAAATTTCTGGGTCTATTAGATATTAACATCTTTTGAAAAGGCACTTCTAGTATTGATCATGTCAAACATGTTTCTTGAAGCATCCATATTAAATTTGTTATATCAATAAGTTAATTAATTATCAATCAAAACATGTTATTTAGGCATTTGAGTGCCCCTAGTTCCTATTTATAGTTTATTTGAGAAAGCTGGATATTTCTAAAGATAAGGCATTGATTGATTTTTACCTCATTACTCCTCATTTGGCCCATATATGATACAGAGAGAAGTTTCCAATTCCTTTTAAAGAGATTTCTTAGACACTGTAATTTTAGAGCCTCCCTTCATCTCCCTCTCAGTTCACAGGAGATATAAGCTATATTGTCATGAGGATGACGTAACACCCTGGTCCTGAGAGGTACAAAGACATGATACTGTAGGGGTGTATAAGAGTACCAAGTGTCACATCGAGTATTTGGAGATGAAATTAGAAATTATACCTGGAACCTGACCTACTTAAAACAAGGGTACAATTCATTTACTAAAAAGGATATGTAAGACATAATTAAGTTAGAGATGGGGCCATAGTAGGAATTTCAAAAGTCGATTTGCAATTAAGGAAAGCCGAGGGGTGAAAGTATAATTAATAAGCTTAAATAAGAATTAATAATAACGACCGCTGTAATTTTTCAGCAAGCCTCGAAATTTTCAGATCTCTGATGACGAAACTGACTCACGCCGTTAAGTTCGTCTCACGAATCTAGTAACCTAGAAAGCTCATTTAATTCGAGACATCAATATTTTACGAATTTCTAGTGACGAGTTTAGAGTGAAACTAAACTTGATTCAAAATTCGAAAAATTATAAATACAAGAATATTCAATTATGATAAATAAAATTGAAACTCGGACAAAATAAATTGTTTCCTTGGTTTAAACTGATCAAGAAATGAAATAAAAGACATGTGGGTCCCATTGATCGTGAAAAAAAAAAAAAAATTTAAAAGCAAACTGAAGTAGGCAGAGACGAAATTCAAGGTAGAGGCGTGGAGAGAGAGGATGTATTTTAGTTTTTTTTCTTTTATTTCTTCGATTTATGAAATTCAATCGCCTGATTTCATTCCGGGATAAACACTGAAAAGTGCTCTACGACGAGGGCTACTGAAGGAGTACCAAAAACACAGGATTTCACCGAGAATCTGTAAATATGTGAAAAACCCAATCTTTAGTTTTTCTCGACTATCGCTTATTCTGGAAAAGCTGGCCTCGCTGCACTCAAGAGGTAAAGTGGCCTACGCGAAGAGAGCTAATGCGACACCAAAATCTTCGCTTTTGTCAAACTTAAGAGGTGGGAAATTTTCCCTACTTGTATTATTTCAGCCTAAAGCCTATATAATGGCTTTGGAATATTCTTAGAGGCTATAAATCTAGTCCCAAAATTTTTAGTCGAGTTTTTTATTTAATTTTTGCGAATTTGCAAATTTTCGTGACTATTTCTATCAACCGGCTGAATTTCGGACTCGGTTTTGACAGCTTGGTTAAAATTTCAGGATTTTATTCAAATTAGTCCTATTGCACTTTCAAATGTTTTTGAGTGTTTTAAGACTATACTGAAAGTCCCTTTAGTTCGTAATCTAAATTATGCCCGTGAATGGCATTCTCAAATTTGGCCATATTTTCTCGCCAAAATTTTAATTTGTGAAAGCACCAAGTGCAAATCGCTTTGGTCAGGCTGACGCCATGCGATCTAATACATCGAGCCAGAAGCAAAAGCAAAGGCTGGAAAGTTGTGGAACCGCGCTTCAAGTTTCTAAGGGGCTAAAGAGGTGAGTGTTCTAAACTCATTTTCCAAATACTAGTGTATTATTATTATTATTATAAACTGCTTTGTGACCGGTATTTCATGGTTTCAGTTCAAACCATCTTTCAAGTAAGTAAGTAAATGGTTTTTGAATAATTAAACCATTTTTCATAATCAAGCAATGGTTTTGAAGCAAAACCATTGAAAAGTGGGCAATGGTTTTAATAATTAAACCATTTTTTCTGGTTAGAAGGGGCAAATGGTTTTAAATTGTAAAACCATTTTTCAAAGAAGCAAGCAAAGAACATTTCCAGAAAAACAGCCCTTCCCCTAGTTCTAAGCAATCCGGTCGAGGTATTCCACGCACTGTGTGTGTGGTGTTAGGATTTCTCATACATGCATTGTAGTTCGCCGGCTCTGCAAACTTAGACATACATCATGCATTTAAAGGAGACCAGCAGACGTGATGCGAGTATATGCGTTATGAGCTCTAACTAAATTACGGGTGATGGCGACCGTGCCAATTCCACCATATTCACCGAAAAAGGTGACGCTGACTGTGTCCTTCCACCTGCGACGGCCTGTGCTCCGTGTTCACTCAGTGGTACAAGTAAGCAAAAACAAGCCCAAAGGGTTGATGTTTTATGAGCATAATATACGCTTTGAAAAATCAACTGATCGGGTCCCGGTCGCCCAGGCTTCCGGAGTTTTAAAGCAAACTATTGAAAGCCAAGCTCCCGCTTTGATTTCAAAACGACCTACGAGCTGGAGCCCTTGGATTTTAAAGAAACGGTTGAGCCTGTGCTCCCGCTTTATTTTCAAAGATACTTGGCCGAGCTAAGTCTGCTTTTATGAAAAGTTTTGAGAAACTTTAAAGCAAAAAGGTTTGTGAAAGGTTTTAAGAAACTTTCTGCCAAGATAAAGCAAGCAAGAGAAGTTTCGAGAAGTTTTATAAACTCTAAGCAAGCAAGAATGAGAGTTTTATAAGCTTTTAAAGAAAAGCAAAGAAAGTTAGCAAGGGCATTAAAGCTTTTATAAACTTTAAAGCAAGGGCACAAAAGCAAGCAAACTAAGAAAGTTTTAGGAACTTGAAAAGCAAAGAAAAGCTTCTTGAAAATATTCAGAAAAGAGTTTTACATTTTGAGACAAGCCCTGAAAAGAAACCTTTTATAAAGCACACTCACTGGAAATTTCAAGTGAAATTTCATTATTTTTTATTTTAAAAACTATTTTCTGTGACAGCATACAAGACGTGAGCATGGTTTGGTGTTTGTCCCGACATTGTACAAGTGTTGTTAGTAAGAATATTTTGTAAGAACATACTTTGAATTCAGATATGGAACATAGTGTATGTACATAGTTTATATGGATGGGAATGTGTTGGTACTGCTGCCATATTTTGATATAGTAAATTGGATGTATGTGATTTGGGACATGTCCTATATGCAAATTGTTATGCCGCTGAAATTTTATAAAATCATAAGTTTAGAAAAAGAAAATTTTTATAGGAGGTTTTAAAGAAGCAATACTTCGCTTCGCTTCACGGTGAGTTTCACGTTGTGGCGTGAACGGCCGTGATTTCATGATACTGGCTTCTACACGCCCCGCCACCGGGAAGGTGGGTGGGTGTGTCAAGGTGGTATCAGAGCAGGTTGTATACAATAACCTAGGACATGAGGAGAGATGATACGACGCAAGGTGGTATCAGAGCATAAGTTATTGGCAACCATGCATGTTCAACTTAGAGTAAATACATATCAAGTAATTCAAAGTATTAAATGGGGCTTGATTTTTTCTAGGAACATAAAGACTATGTCAGATAGAGGACGTAGAGGTCGTCATAGAGAGTTATTCCAGCGGTTTCCGAGCGTCCTGCAATACTTGAGAGAGATGAGCACGTAGTTGGTTCCACTACCGCCACGAATCACCTCCAAAGCAGAGGTCGGGCCGGACCCATCCGTCACCGAGGGAGCTTTTAAGTGCCAGGATTAGCCACGGGCAGAGCAAGTGGCACAGATTGCATTGTGATAGTAGTCATACACCTGTCAAGAAATAGCCTCCACTCTAACCTAGAGAGGTTCTGAAGAACTTGGGAGGTCAATAAGAGAGAGTACAAAATCACGCCAGTTTACATGACTAAGAAGGGGGTGATCCGTGGCACTGGTTAAGTGGCTAGATAGAGGAACAGTTTGATGGAGCTACGGGTCGCACGGACGAAAGCAAAGAGTCTTGTTTTCCAACCTTTCTAATGAAGATGTGGCTAAAGATCGGGTGGGATGCCGTGAGAAAGAGGTATCCTGATGGAATAGCATGGGACCACTCTAAAGCAAGAATTCACCGATTTATCTTCCTGTGAGTCATAAGGATTTTTAAAATTGAGGAGTTCTTCAAATTAGAACAAAAGAACATGTCAGTTGTCGACATGAGAAGAAGTTCCCTGAATTAGTTAGATCGGTTCCTTATATTCAGCAGATGAAGTCCGAAGTGCAAGAGGTTTTGTCGACTACAAAGACCGCATCGCAGTGCATTTATTCCAAGTGGTTCCCCGGACAGATCGGGACTTAGTAGAGAGGCCGCCCCGAGAGTCGAGCAAAGTACCACGCCATGCATCGTAGAGGCGTGAAAGTAAGAGTAAGAGGAGCGCACTGCATTAACGTCCCAACAAAGCTCAAAGACAAAGACAAGAGGAAAGAAAAGCAAGAGCAGAGGTTATGAGCAGGCCGAAAAAGTGTCGGGAGGAAATATCTCTAATGTGGATCGTTGAGGCCCCCAGCCAAGAAGGCAAAGGGCACCTGCAGTATTCCTCCCGTATGTCATATATGCTCGAAACGATACCGCTGAGAATGTAGGAGATTCAAAGATGGTGGTGTTTCACTGGCTGTGAAGGCCATTTCATTAGGAGTGCCTCAACCGATTTAAAAGGAGACATCAAGATGGGCCTACTGCACCCCGCATCGCATTTGTTAATACGGTCGTCTGGGAGAGGTGTCCCAGCTGCAGGGCCAACATAGCCGCAGTAGAGGTGGTCAGAGAGAGGTAGGAGGCAGTTGGCCCTGTGGATACGTAATTCGAGCCCGTGACTTAGGCCGTAGCATGGCGTCATGGATCTCAAGAAGATGCGTGATAAAAATTTCCGCATGTGTCATCGGTATTATTTCTATCCTTTGATCACGGTTATACATTAGTAGACCTAGAGCCACGATTCATTTGCATCCAAGCCATTCTTAGATCAAGTTTCCTGTGATAGAGACCCACCCTTAGAGGGTCGTATGAGAGTTTCCCTTCCAGTCGAGATCCTACTGCAGATGCAGTAGTCAGAGATAGTAGAGTTCTGATTGAGGGACAAGAGTTCGCTGGATTCAGGGCTTTAGATATGAGGTGGATTTCATGTGGTTCTTTGTATTTGATCGGGTCGCTCAGCCATGTAGCCACATTAGATTGTTATAAAAGAAGGAAGTTGAATAGGCCAGAAATTGGAGGTAAAGTTCGTGATTACGTGAGAGTTATCTTCCCGTATGATCTCCGCCATGATAGCAATGTGAGAATGCCGCGAAGGTCGCTGTGGTTATCTAGCTTATGCGGTGGAAACAGAAAGGAGGGACTCGTGGATGAGATTCCCAAGAGCCAGAGAGTTCCTGATGTATTCCCAAATGATATTACAGGATTTCCTCCAGAAAGAGAGGTGGAGTTCACCATTGATTTGATCTCAGGATCGAGCCCATTTCCATCTCTCCTTATGTGGACGGGTTCTCGCAGAGTCGAGGAGCTTAAGGCCTGGCCGAAGAATTGTTAGCGGGGTGGATTTATTAGACCGAGCATATCCTCTTTCATGGGGAGCTCCGCTCTTCGTGAAAAAGAAAGACGGGAGCTCGCGGCTGTGTATTGATTACAGTAACCAACAGAGTTACCATCCGCGCAATCGCATTCACTCCCTAGATCGATGAGTTATTCATCAACCTGTGGGTCTCGAGTGTACTCTAAGATAGATTTGAGGTCGGGTATCACTGGCCAGAGGGTGCGCGAGGCGATGTTCCCAGACTCCGCATTCGTGACACGCTACGACATTATGAGTTTCGTGATGCCGCTGGTTTGACTAATGCTCCGGCAAATATTTATGGATTTGATGAACCGAGTATTCCAAATTCTGTATTTGATAGTTCGTTATACTTTATCGATGATATCCTAGTGTATTCAGTGTAGTTCGTAGGAACATTCCGAAAAATTCGAGGATTGTGTCATAGACCCTAAGGAGCTGACACAACAGATGCCAAGTCGAGTAAGTGTCGGCTTGCTCAACAAGGTGCATTCCTAGGTCATGTCATTTCACCGATGGGGTGAGCGTGAGATCCCCGTAAAAATAAGTACTGTAAATTAGAAACCACCAAAGAATGTGTCGAGGTCAAGAGCTCTCGTTTGTGCGTATTACAGAGTTTCATGAGGGGTTCTCCAGATAGCAACCCCACCGACTAAGCCGATGCTAAAAGACGCTGGCATGACGGCACGCCAAAAGAGTTTCTCGAGGAGTTGAGATAGATTGACTTTACCCGCTTCTAGCTTTACCCAATGGGAGAGATGGATTTGTGGTTTATAGTGATGCTTCAAGGCAAGGCCTTGGTCAGGTTTTGATGCACGATAGGGTGATTGCATATGCCTCTCAGACACTTAAAGGCTAATGAGGAGAATTATTCTACACACGACTCTAGAGTCAGTAGCAATGCGGTTTGCTTTCAAGATATGGAGACATTATTTATATGGTACCATTGTAGGATCTTTACAAATCATAAAAGTCTTCTAATATATTTTCACCCAAAAGAGCAAACCTGAGGAAAGAAGATGGTTTGAGTTGATTAAGTGATCACGACGTATTTCCACAGTACCATCCAGTAAAAGCTAATGTCGTAGCGTATGCCTCGAAGAAGATCGTGAGAGTTCTTTGTCTCATGAGATCAAAAAGTTATCTCCGCCAATTACGGATCTCAGAGCTTTAGGGGTGATATTGAGATTATGATTCACAGAGCTGTTAGCTACATTTCATGTTAGACTTCTTAATGGGATCAGATTCCCAGCAGTGCGCCGTAGATCCACAGATGATTGCTTTGGCTGAAGAGAGGAAAAGGAAAGAAAGCAGTTTCAAATGTAGATGATGGCATGATAAAGGAAAGGACAGAATGTGTGTGCCAAGAGTATGGCGAACCAAGAGAGACATTATGGAAGAAGCACATTCATCTCAGATATGCATCCAGTAGTACCAAGATGTATAGGACTTTAAAAGAACATTACAAGGGTTCCACTTAAGAAAGAGGTCGCAAGTTTCGTTTAGGTGCCGCAACCTGCCAACAGTGAAGGCAGAGCATCGTGAGGCCCGCTGGGAAGATATGGGCCATTCCCCTGTTCTAGTGTGGAAATGGGAAAAGATTACTATGAATTTTGTGACAGGTCTTCCATGGACTTAGAGGCAACATGATGCGATATGGGTAATAGTTGATCGTTTCATCGAAGTCTCGCCCATTTTCTACCGCCATCGTTGAAGATCTTCGGAAAAGTCACAAATCTGTATGTGGACGAGATAGTGAGGGACCATGGGGTTCCACTTTGATAGTTTCGCATCGAGACCCTGTGTCACATCCAAAGCCAGCCTAATTGCAAACAAATAAGGATACTCGCCTACACTTTAGCAGCATTTCATCCTCACTGATGGCCAAATGTGAGAGGACTATTCGCACGCTAGGAGTGGATATGCTGAGTCAGCATAGAATTCAAAGGGAATAGATGACTCACTTAGCACTAATGAGTTTGTCAGGCTAATAACAACTATCGTGCCGCATAGATATGGGCTCCATTCGAGGCAATTATACGGGCAGAAATGGACTCAGCAGGCCGGGATGAGGTTGTGAGAGAAGACTAGTAGGCCCTCGAACTAGCATGCATCACTCAGAGAAAGTGAAAGTTGCTCGTGATAACTTGAAGATAGCAAGAGAGGACAGAAAAGTTATGCACAACCGCTGTAGACTTGCGCTTGAGATAGTGACCAAGTCTTTTGAAGATTTCACCTGGAAAGGTGTGTCGAGATTCGGAACAGGCAAGCTTAAATTCAAGATATGTGACCTTATGAAATCAGGAGTGTTGTGACCAAAGAGCCTATAGGTTGAAGTTACCCCCAGAGTTATCAAGGATTCAAGATACATTCCATGTGTCGAAGGATGAGGTCATATCCTGCATCCTCACATGTATCGGAAGAGACATCCAAAAACAAAGGAGGAATCCAGACTTACAAGAGATTCGCAAAAAGATCAGATCGTAGCGAAACGTGTCGAGGGACAAAGTGATTCCATTAGTTAAAGCTTTATGGAAGAATCATGAGAGGGAGTAAGGCCATTGGAGCCAGAGATGGCCCGATGCCGCCGCACTCACTATTTCCTGATGAGGTATTTTCATTTCCTTCTTTTCGAGTTTAGTTTATTCATTTCGAGGACCTAAAATGTTCCTTAAGGGAGGGAGGGATTTTGCAACACCCTCGTCCCGAGAGAGGTAATGTGCGATATGATAATCAGAGGGGTGTATAAGAGTACCAAGGCCATATCAGAAGATTAGATTTAAATTAAGAAATTATAAATTTTCAACTTAATTTGGTACTTAAAACAAGCAGACAATCACATTTACTGTGTACGACATGTACATATAATTAAGTTAGAGATTTGGCTATAGTAGGAATTTCAAAAGTTGGATTTGCAATTACAAAGTCGAGGGGTGAAAGTATAATTAAGCGTGTGGAAGTTTAAATAGTAAATTAATAATAATGAATTGGCTATAATTTTTCAAAGTAAGTCTCGAAAATTTCTAGATCTCGATGACGAAACTGACCACGCCGTTAAGTTCGCCTCATGAATCGTACCTTTGAAAAGTTCATGAATTTCAGATAAATTAATATTTTACGAATTCTAGCATCAGCTAGAAAGAAACTCAAAACCGGATTTTGAAAATTCAAAAATGGCAAATAGTTAAAGAATATTCAATTATGATAAATAAAATTGAAACTGACAAAATAAATTGTTTCATGGCTTAACGGATCAAGAAATGAATAAAAGGATACGTGGGTCTCACATCGTGGAAAAAAAAAAATTTAAAAGCAAATCAAGTAGCAGAGATTTAAATTCACAAGAGGCGTGGAGAGAGTGATGATTTTAGTTTTTTTCTTCTTTTATTTTTCTCATATTTATGAAAATCTAACCGTCTGATTTCACCGATAAACACCTGAAAGTGCTCACGCGACGAGGGCTACTGAGCACCAAAACACAGGATTTCACCGAGAATTGTGTAAATATGTGAAAAACCCAAATTTTTAGTTTTTCTCAGATCTACGCTATTCTAGTGGTCTGCGCTGACTGAAAGAGGTAAAGTGCTCACGCAGAGAAATGACACACATGACACCAAAATTCGGCCATTAAACTTGAAGAGGTGGGAAATTCTTCTACTTGTATTATTTCGGCTTAAAGCCTATATAATGGCTTGGAATATTCTTAGAGGTTATAACCAGTCCCAAAATTTTTAGCCGAGTTGAGTGAATTTTAGAAATTTTAAAATTTTGGGACTATTTTCTTAATAAATCGGTCAATTTCAGATCTGCTTTTCGACGCTTTGTTAAAATTTCGTGATTTTATTCAAACAAGCTCCCCATGCACTTTCGTAATGTTTTGGGTGTTTTTAGACTATATGGAAAGTCCCTTTAGTCTAGAATTTAGCCATATGCCCGTGAAATGGCATTGGGGCCCACATATTTTCTCAAAATTTTAATTGTAGCACTGGGCGTGCAAATTGCTTGTCAGGCTGACGGTGTGATCTAATACATCGAAAGTGTGTAGCTAAAAGCAAAGGCGGGAAAGTTGTGGAACTCCGTGCTCAAGTTTAGCAAGCAAAGAGCGTGGAGCGTTCTAAACTCATTTTCCAAATACTAGCTGTATTATTATTATTATTATAAATCGTTTGCACCCAGATTTCATGGTTTCGAAGTTCAAACCATCTTTCAAGCAAGTAAGTAAGTAAATGGTTTTTGAATAATTAAACCATTTTTCAAGCAATCAAGCAAATGGTTTTGAGTTAAACCATTTTTGAAAAGTAAGTAAATGGTTTTTGAATAATTAAACCATTTTTCAAGCAAGCAAGCAAATGGTTTTAAATTGTAAAACCATTTTTCAAAGAAGCAAGCAAAGAATATTTGTGAAAAATGTATTTTCCTGGGCTTCTAGCAAAGAATCCGGCTGTGAGTAGTATTCCGTGACGTGCACTATGGTGTTAGGATTTCATACATGCATTAGTTTTGCCTCGGTCGGCAAACTTAGGACATACATCATGCATTTAGCTGGCATCGCAATTTATTGTGAGTGATATAAGGTTATGAACTAAATTATGGTGATGGCGACCCAGGTCAATTCCACCATTCACCTGAAAAAGGTGATGCGACCTGTGTCCTGCCTCCACCGCATCTGGGCCGCCTGTGCTTCCGTGTTCACTGCGGCAGTACGCAGTTGCAACAGTTTTCCGTGCCGTCGATGCTTTACGAAAGATAATATACGCCAAAATCAACTATCGCCCTTTGGCCGCCTGTGCTTCCTGAGAGTTTTAAAGCAAACGGTCGAGTCAAGCCCCGCTTAGATTTCAAAATGATCGGTTGAGCCAAGCTCCCGTGGGATTTTAAAGCAAACGGTTGAGCCCAGGCTCCCGTTTTATTTTCAAAGCATACGGTTGAGCCAAGCTCCCGTTTTTATGAAAAAGTTTTGAGAAACTTTTAAAGCAAAAGGTTTGTGAAAGGTTTTAAGAAACTTTTCAAGCAAGATAAAGCAAGCAAGCAAGAGAAGTTTTGAGAAGTTTTATAAACTTTGCCAGTTAAAGAATGAGAGTTTTATAAGCTTTTAAAGAAAAGCAAAGCAAAGCAAGCAAGCAAGTATTAAAAGTTTTATAAACTTTTAAAAGCAAGTACAAAAGCAAGCAACTAAGAAAAGTCAGAAACTTGAAAAGAAAGAAAAGCCTTCCTAAAATATTCGTAAAAAAGAGAGTTTTACATTTTGCATGTTTTCTCCGAAAGCAAAACCTTTATAAAGCATACACTCACCGAGCCTGCTTAGGCCTATTATTTTGTATTTTAAAACTATTTTCCGTGCATGTGCATACAAGACGCTGAGTACACAGGCCATCCCGACATTGTGGCCAAGTGTTGTTAGTAAGAATATTTTGTAAGAACATACTTGAATTTGTATATGGAACATATGTATGCACATAGTTTATATGACGGGAATGTTGGTAATACTTCGCTGCCATATTTTGATATAAATTGATGTATATGATTTGGGATACGGGTCCTATATGCAGTCGTTATGCTGCCGAAATTTTATAAAATCATAAGTTTAGAAAAGAAAATTTTTATAGGAGGTTTTAGCTAATACGGCTCGCTTCACGAGTTTCTAGTCGCTAGAGGTAAATCTACTGGATTTCAGGAGTGGCTTCAGACGCCCGCCACCGGGAAGCGGGGTGGGGTGTGCCATGCATCTCGTAGTCGTATCCTTTGAAACTCAAGTGTCGGGCTTCAAAATGATTCTCCATACATATTTTGGGTTCAAAGCCATGTCAAAGCATTTTAGGTACTTGAAGAATAATTTGGGACCAAATTCAAAGATACAGTAAAGCACTAATCGCTATAATGTGAAAGATGAAACTCCAAGAATTTGGACAATTGACCAAGTGTTTCATAGCCAAAAAGTTGTTCAGAACTCAGTCTTTCTTCATCATCCTGTTTGGCAGTCCCAAAGAGAACTCCCTGATCATGTATCCTATTTGAGCCTCCCAAAGAGAACTCCCCGATCAGCAAAGAGGGGTTGCACTAATCGAATGCTTTCTCCATCCGTATGATTTCTCTTCAAGCATTTTCTCTTATATTTGTTTCTAAAAATATATATGTTAGAGAACTATATCAACTAAATATGGCCACATTGTGGTTGATATTTGCATTTTTCAGTAATCCTACTGACTTGGAAAAGCAACTTTTGGCCTAACAAACAAGTCTATCAAGAAATTTGGTGGACCCTTTTCTACTCTACCATTACAAGCTATTTGATTTCTATCTACCAACCCCGAACAGAATAAGGCCTTATGTGGTGATTTTGATGGGCTTAGCACTTCCAATACAAAGATCCTCCACCAACAACAAATTGAATAACATTTTGTACTCTTACTCATAGAATTCATGAAACTTTTGGAAATATAAAAAAAGTAATTTTGGATCAATGTATATATGCATAGCTTTTTTTCCTTAGTCATATGACTTCGATATAGTTTTTTTCTTATTAATACGACTTTCATATTATGTGTACATTTTCAATAATTATGATATTGTTATATTATGATTTATAGCGAATGAAATTAATGCAAATAGGATTTTTAATGTGAGAAAGATGATGACACTTGTAATGAGTGTCATGGTTCTAAAATATGAACATATAAAATCAATCATGCTCATATAAGTGTCATAGTTAAGAGATACTAGGATTGAAATATGATGATATAAAGGATGACGCTTTAAATGAGTGTCATTGTAATCTAAACATATACAATGACAGTCTACACCATGACGCTTTAGGGAAGTGTCATTGAAACTCTTCAATGACATTGTGAACGCGTCATTGATGAACTTTTTCCTTGTAGTGTTTTTAGAACATTTTTGTGAATTTATACTTGTGTTGATGTAAATCTGAGAATATTATGGTTTCTTCTATTTGATTTATGTTGGGAAATGCACCTAAGACCTAAATTGTGAATGTTTTTTATCTAGTGGTTTCCATAGTGACAATCGAATTTAACCGTGGCCTCGACTCATTTCATTCTATCATGATTCAATCAGGTAATCAACTTAACATAATCAAAGAAGCTAGGAAATTAGAAATGTCTATTACTAAATGGATTTTATTATAAGAAAACATTAATTTAGCATTATGTAGGAATCGTACTTGACTTAGCGACTCACTACAGAAGCTCAGGCCCTATTGTATGGACTTAGCGGTGACCAATAGGACACCTGAGAGAAAAGTTTCCTTAAAAAAGTATCATATTTAACCGCCTAGATGAACTTAGCAGTTAATAGGGGGTTGGTGTGAGAAATAGAGGGGAGTCAGGAGAGTGAGAACCTCATACTCTTTCTCTTAGAAAAGTACAAGTGTATTTTCTTAATGAATATGAATTAATATGCATCAATGGAAACAATTGACCCTAGTATCCTTTCCTCAAGTTCTTTCTTTGAAATTAACCAATTCCTAGTGAATGATAATTGATCGTCCCTTTTTTTGTTTAGTTTTACCTTAGTTTTTTTTAAATCTTTATCTCAAATCATTTTATCTCTTAAATAGTGAAAATCTCCATTAGCGAGGTACTTAGTCCTCACTAAAAACCCATTTTCCCCGAGGGATTGATATCTAGTTTTTTAAATTTAAAACCACTTTATTACTTGTGGTCCATGCACTTGCGGTATTTTAGACAACTATTTTTATACAAATACTTACAAGCCTAACAAGTTTTGCATCAAGTGTAAGGGAAAGTACAATTTTTGGTGTTCGGATTGATATTTGGGTGAAAAGTTTGCTACTTTGAGCAAAATCTTTATATTTGTGCATATTTCTTTTATTATTCTATGTATTTAGTTTGTTTATTTTGTTTTAAAGTTTTGTTTTGTGATTTCAGGTACTTAATTGTATGCATAGAAGGCCTATATTTTGAGCTTCTACCTCTTGATACTAAAATTGAGAGAACTTTGAGAAGTTTGAAAAAGACAAAGCGAATAGAAGAGATAGTCATGGATGAAAGTCAGATATATAGAAATGAAGGGGGAAATCCACAACATAGAATGGTTGAAATCTAGAAGCCCACCATCAATGATAACTATTCAGGGGTGAGATTGCAGCCTATAGATGCCAATAATTTCAAATTGAAGCCCACTCTTATCTCTATGGTTCAACAACACGCTTGGGCGGCAATTTCTCCGAGATCCGAACGGCACTAGCCTATTTTTTGGAACTAGCTAATATAGTTGCAGTTAATGGAGTGCCACATGATGTGATAAAAATGAGCTTATTCCCATTTTCGTTGAAGGACAAGACGAGATCATGGTATCAATGCCTTCCCTAAGGATCTATTGAGACTTGGAAACATTTAGTGGAAGCATTCCTAACAAAAAAAATTTCTCTCCTCCACTCACATCTTGGCTTAGAGCTGAAATTATTCATTTTCGACAAGGAGAATCTGTGACACTATTTAATGCTTAGGATAGATTTAAGGAATTATTGAGAAGATGCCCACAACACGGTTTTGAACTTTCATCTCAAGTCCGCATTTTCTATAATTGAGGACATATGCATCTAGAACTTACTACAATGTAGCATCTGGATGATAGATCATGAGAAAATAGCACAAGAGGCACATGAGTTGTTGGAATAATTAGCCAATAACAACTACCAAGCCCCCTTCCAAAGAGACCGAGGAAGAAAACAAGCAGGAGTGCTCAAACTTGATAGTTTTTAGCTCTTGAGGCACAATTGATAGCCATATCAAAGCAGTTGAGTCAATAGAGGCCTAAAAGTCCTTCCATGGGAGATTCAGCTTATATTCAGACTTAGAGCCCAATAGTGACAAATCAAGTGTATCAAGTAGAAGATCTGCAAATTTTAGGGTAATAGAAGCATGTTCAAGCCCAACAACAATTTGTACCTTCACACCACAATCCGAGACTTTGAGTACAAAGATGTCTTTTCTGATGAACTACCGAGATTACCTTCGTATAAGGATGTAGACTTCATTATTGCGCTACACCTTGATACATCGCCTATTTCTATGACTCCAAGATAGAATGACGCTCGCGAGCTGCAGGAGCTCGGTCCAATACAGGAATTGTTAGACATAGGTTTCATTAGACTGAGCACTTCACCTTGGGGTGCTCCGGTTCTATTTGCCAAGAAGAGGGACAAGAATTTTTGGCTGTATATAGATTATCGGTAGTTGAATAGGGCTACTATCAAGAATAGGTACCCTTTTCCGCGGATTGATGATTTGTTTGATCAGCTGAGAGTCTACTCCAAGATAGATCTCCGCACCGGTTACCATGTGACGCCCCAAAACCCGGGGGTCCATTGACTACTTGTCAACCCGAGCAAAGACTTCCCGCGGAATGCTCGTGACCACATCTCTCACAAAATCGCGAGTCTCCCTTGTACTGGGAGCCTCTACCCATATACAAACCTCAGTCTCCAAACAATCCAATATAAGACAAATGGCCACTTGGGCCCATATACCAATGCTCATCAAAATACACTTAACTATATACCATAGTTTCAGAGTTAATAATTTACTCTTATACAACATATATTAAAAGTTTAAAACATTCTAATACATGTATCCAACTAAACCAAAGCCACAACTCCTAGCTTTCTTCAAAATCGATTCTAAGAAGACGCCCCGAACGCCCTCAGACTAAAATAATATCCTCGATGAGCGAGCTATCGCCCAAGAGTGGAATCACCTTAAGTGGCTACTTCCCACCTGCGATATGCACGCCTAAAGTAAACACACATCCGCCAAATTCGCGATCCTACTCGAACGCCTAAACGACCAACCCACGCCCCGATTCCTCATCACCCTCACACTCGCCCAAGCCATGTATGAGAAAACACCTTTTCAAAACAATTTTGTTGTTTTCAAACTATACCACCGGGCGATCGATAAAAATATGGGACTACCCTCCAAGGCGAATGTGTTGGATAACCTTCCGAAACAGTCATGGTCCTCATCCGAAATGATCAGTTGGACCGTCTCCCAACCCCATTCTCCAGAAATTCATCATGTGAAATTTTTTCAAAACGCTGCTTTCTTTCACTTTTTTTGGCGTCGCGGCACACACCACCACTCTAGGTTACTCCTAAGGCATATGAAATGCGTGATGTCATTTCAACACAAATTTATACCACACATGTTAATATATAAAAACACAGATATATATTAATATAATTAAAGCAATATAAAACATGTTATGTACATTCACCATCAATCACACCAAGAATTAGCTCACATGGGCTAATTTAGAATAAACACGAGCAATTCAATTCAATTACTCAAATCCATACACAATTACAAAATTAATTCGCGAACATTATTCACATGAACAAAGAACCCTTTGGGTTACCGTCACTCGCCAATCACCAAACACCGGTTCCATATTGTGAACCCAAAATTCATGGCCATTTCCGGCCTTATACACTCTACAATACAATTTATTCAACAATTTCCAACTCAAAACACCCAAAACAGTCCGTGCAGTGTCACAGACTGTCTAAATGATTTCTAAAAAAAATTTCACATTTCGGTCCCAAGTTTTGGGACCGATCAAATGGTCGTTCAAGGCCTCAAACTAACCGAAACATTATAAAACACTTTAACAAAATGTAATTTCAAGTAGGATAAAACCCCTACCTCACTCTGAAATTGGCGAAACCCCTAAACCAGCGCGGCTCCACGCTGCTGCTCCTCGCCGCTAGAATCCACTTTCCTTCGCTCCGAAGAATTGACTACGGATCGCCACAAAATCTGCAGAGAAGTGACCCTCTCTCTCTAGAAAAACCCAACCACCCTACCGCATCTCCCGTATCGTTTTTGGTTTTTGCCTTTTTCACTGGAAAGACAACTATTCCATTCTATTATTATTAACAAATTCTAAAATGACATCTATGTCCATTCTTCTAGATTAAACATTTACACTATCTCTACTGTCCATTTCCATCATCTCTCTACTCATGCACATGCTATTACATAAAGACATGTTATATGTGACTTTATTACAACAAAAAGTCTGCTTACGACACTGATACGCGAATACTTAAAATGTACAAATTCCGATCACTCGACCGACGAAATTCGACGTGTTACCTAGATTTTCAAGACGATTCCAACTGTGAAACTACGGCTTCACATCCGAGATCTAGAAAATTTTGGATTTTTACCGAAATTACGATTTTGCCCTTTTCAGAAAATTTGAATTTTCTCGGGTCTTACATACCATCAGTTAAGAGTTAGAGAGGTGGATATCCCTAAGACGACGTTTAGAAAGCGATATGGGCATTTCAAGTTCACTACATGATGCTCGATCAACGAACGCTCCAATCGGTGATTCATGGATCTAATGTCCAAAGACATATTCATATCCTTCTAATCAACTCAGAACAAATTAACCAAATGAACTTAAATTCATTAATCCGACCAAGAGTCCGTAACGGATTTCAACCAATATTCCTAATAATGATATGATTCTCATCCTAGCAAACCTCTCGTTTAATTAAATGCACCCGAAAAGACGTCAACGAATTTAATGAAATTTAAAGCTCAATAAGAAATACTAATACAATTTCATTGATCAAAAGGTTTCAATCATATAACAAATATGAGATATTTTTCATTCCACAAAACCTTTGTATTCAAATATGGTAGAACATTAAAAAAAATTTCATCAAACATTTCAAATTGATTTTATATTAAATATGATCCAAACAATTTCATATCAAAATTAATGAATATAACATCTTCATATCAATCACAAAATAAAATGCATTTTTTTTCTTCTTATCAACAACATCAAATGCCAACCATGGAAGCTTTTCTTTAAATGATACAAATTTCACAACTGCCTTTGGCCGCCGATTTAAACTAAATATTACTAAGAGATTGCACCTTTAACCTAAACCCTTATGCTTGCGCCAAATCAATTACATAACACACTAAGAACGTGAACGTCAACTATTATTTCTATTAACAACATAATAAATAAGGCCAACTATTATTCAAGTAATAATGACCTCAAACTAATCGTAGCAAAAACAATCATTATTATATTTTCTATTTTAAAACATAAAACAGCCAAAATGATTATTTAATTAATTTGAAAGTAAAAATACTAAAATGATTATCAAACAAACATTTTTTGATATATACTGTCAAATATCCTGGTTAAGTCCTCTCCTCTGTCACTAAAGAAATGGTTTGGGAGGATTTGTAGGGGATGAACGGCTGAGATGCGTTTGCAGGGTTTGATCGGCCAATGGGAGTGAATAACCCTGTGTCCGTAAGCGGTCCATCTTGTTCCACCTAGTAAGATTTTTTCGAATCAGATGTTATCCCACGTGGAGGAGTACTACTGGTTATCCAATTACATCACGACATGGTTGACCAGATTCCATTTTAGCACATGATTTTATTAGTAAGAGCGCCTTTAAACCATGAACTGGGCTTGGGCTTCCGATACCAATTTGTTTGTTGTTCAGGTGGCCCAAAGATACCTATTGGGTTTCAGCAGTTAGACATATGTCCCAATCCACAAATGGGCCAAGAGAACTAAAGGCCCTTTCATTCGTAATAAAATTAAAATTTGCTTGAAACCCATACATGTTAACATTTAAAAGAAAAACAAATGTTCTTCAAATATGGATTGGTTTAGTTTGGTTTGTTTGAAAGTGTGGAAGGATTTATAAATAAATAAAACTTCATTATTTATAGTCATTTGTTCTTACCCATTGCTTTTGGTTATCTTTTTTCATATATTTCTCTCAAACAAAACAGAAATAACCTAAATGCCGAAATTGGGCATTTCATACTTTTGTCTCTTGTGGGTTGAATTTTATGGCATTATTGTTTTGATAGTAAAGGTACGTATATTATTGTTTGGAAAGTAAAAAATATCCATTTATTTTACCTGATATTCCATAAATAGGTTATTTCAATTTATTTATTTCCTTTTATTTCATAAATATTAACCATATTTTTCTATAATGAAAAGATATTATTAATATCTTTAGAAATATTTAAATTATTTTCTATAGTAAAGGTATCAAGATCTTATTGTTTGGAAAGTAAAATATCAATTTCTTGTACCCGATATTCCATAAATAGGTTATTTCAATTTATTTATTTCTTTATTCCATAAATATTAACTATAAACTTAAAATAAATTTTTAAATAACACGGGTTTTGACTTATTTATATAATTTTTTTTAGAATATCTCATTCTTTTAATATTAATATTATCTTCATCTATTTAAAAATAATTTGAAATATATATATATATATTAATAATAATAAGATGTTTGTTAAAAGTGATAAGAATTTAGGAATTACACCTCCACAAAATTTAGGAACTAATAAGGTAATGTGTGTCCGTTACACATAGAACTATCCCCATGGATTACACTTCCATCTTTTAATATGAAGAAGGTTGAAAGAATTATGGAAGGTTGAGAAGATTATGGAAGATTGAGAGGATTATATAAGGTAATCGTAACCATATATATAAAACTATGCATCCTCGCTTTTTTAAGAGAAAAGGTTGAGAGACATAAGATGGTGAGGATTATAATAAAACTTTCACACGGCGTGTTGAAGTGAAACTCATCTCAAGTCACGTGATACTCCCTACTTTTACATAAACCCACTCTTCGCCTAACATATGACCTCTACTTTTACATAAACCCACTCTTCGCCTAACATATGACCTAACTTGTTAAAGAAGTTTCTCTCCTCTCCTTGGCCATGGCCGCTCTAATTTCTTTCGTTTCTATGCAAACTTGCCTTGTTCCTCTTCCCTGCTTCAAATGGCGGCCTATTTGTCCCTCCCTTCCTAAATATAGCCTGCAAACTTGCAGCCGTAAGGTTTCTCTGCGCAAATGGAGTTGTAGGGTGGAACGCAAGTTTTCAGGCGAAGGTGCACTTAGCAGTGACGGCAACGAAGGTGCAATTGGCAGTGGCAGTGGCAACGACGAAGGCTCTCTTAGAGATAGAGAGCAGCTTCTCAAACAAAGTGGTCGGACATTTGTTGTGGTGATCGCTCATGCTTTAGTAGTCAATCCCCACATGAAAAAATTACTGAAGGTATGCATCTCATATTTGTAGTTTGGTATGTGTTTTTGTTTTAAGATTTTACCTCGACACATTTATTTGTAATTTGTAGGATATCTCTTCCTTCATAGCTTGGGACTTAAGTTCGTCCCATCCTCTAACCGACCACCTCATTAACTATCATTTGCATCATAATAGTAAGTGACTACTAATTTTCTAATACTGGATTGGAATTAACATTATATATTGATATGTTTTTCAGGATTTATGCCCGAGTATGATACACCATCAATAATCATTAGCAAACCTACTCGTGTGAAGTTAGCATTGGGAGAAGTTGCCATGGCATCAATAGATACATGTTTATTCTTTCTTCTCGACGATGCCCGTACCAGCTTGACACTGCAACTATATTGTTTGCAGGTAGGGGTTTCCAATGATAAGTTTCATCTCACTAGTTTTATTTTGTTGACAAGAGAACGATTTAACTAGTTTTATTTGTTCCGTAAAACTCTACTCTCATGGAGTAACCGGCTGGTTAAGAACGTGGATGCCACTCGACCATTTAATGATCTTGCAATTCGACCATATGGTTCTTCTAAGCCAGATGTGCTTTTCAGCTTCTGAAGGAATTTTGTATTGCGAGTATGTAATTTTTATTTTTTTTGCTTTTTGCATAATGGGGAACTTTTGTTACACTTTTTAACTTTTATATATTGCAGTTTATACGACTTAGCCACATCATGTGCCTTGGATCTTAAGGCAGAGAAGCTCATTTATGTCTTCACCGGTAATCGTGGTGGTCGAAATCGTCGGGGTCATCCACTAAGTTGGGCAACCAATGGAGGAGTTCCGCTCATACTGTGAGGGCCTACGATGGTGCATTGTTGAAATTTTTTCGAGATGGACTTGATTCATAAGCATTTCATTTGAACTTTTGTTTTATTAGTTTCTAATTAGGACTTTGCCTTTTCGGCTTTAAATTTAGGGGGATTTTATAAAGGATTTTGGGACTTTTCGGACCACACTAGTAAGTGTACACAAACACATTAGATGAATTTATGATTTTGTTTTTTTGCAAGACTCATATTCAAAACATTAGCATATATAAAGTCATCACTAATATAGTTTACGATTTTTTTTTGTTAGACTTATTTTAAACATTAACATATATAAACTAATTCATTAATATATATATATATATATATATATATATATATATATATATATATATATATATATATGATTTTGTTTTTTTGTTGCATCAGACTAAACATTAATATTATATAAAGTAATCATTAATATATATATAATCTTTGGAGCACGTGTATATTATCAATAATTACCTTTTCAGACGAAAATTTTGAAGGGTCTTTATATAAAAAAGATATATTTTTCAAATTCAAATATAGGAAAGGTTGATTTACAAATCTAATATCATTTCGATTTAATATTTTGTTAAAAGGAATAATCATATTTCATAATGTAATTGAGGTAGGTGTGATCAAGATAAATATTTTTATATAAACAATATCTTTAAAGTCTTTCAATATCTTTATATCCATTTATTTTAAAATTTTAAAACTGTTTTTGTTAACTCTTTTAAATAAATAAAAAAAGATTTTGTTTTTTTGCTAGACTCATATTCAAAACATTAACATATATAATGCAATCATTAGTATATATATATATATATATAATTGGCCTTTAGACGAAAATTTTGAAGGGTCTTTATATAAAAAAATTCCAAATTCAATGTAGGAAAGGTTGATTTACAAATCTAATATCATTTCGATTTTATATTTTGTTAAAAGGAATAATCATACTATAATGTAATTGAGGTAGGTGTGATCAAGATAAATATTTTTATATAAAAAATATCTTTAAAGTCTTTCAATATCTTTATATCTATTTATTTTAAAATTTTAAAACTGTTTTTGTTAACTCTTTTAAATAAAAAAAAATGATTTCGTTTTTTTGCTAGACTCATATTCAAATTATTAACATATATAATGCATCATTAATATATATATATATATATATATATATATATATATATATATATATATATATATATATATATATATATATAAAATCTTTGGAGCACATGTATATTATCAATAATTACTCTTCTGCATCGAAAAATTTTGAAGGGCCTTTATATAAAAAAGATATATTTTTTCAAATTCAAATATAGAAAGGTTGATTTACAAATCTAATATCATTTCATTTTATATTTGTTAAAAGGAAATAATCATATTTCATAATGTAATTGAGGTAGGTGTGATCAAGATAAATATTTTTATATAAAAATATCTTTAAAGTCTTTCAATATTTTATATCTATTTATTTTAAAATTTAAAACTGTTTTTGTTAACTATTTTAAATAAAAAAACTCTTTTAAAATAAAATTTTAATTATTTTTCTGAAGATTTAATTTTATTTTGACCTTTATAAAAATTTTATGGTTTTAATATTTTAAAATATATATCAAAATTATGACATTATAAGGAAATATGCTAAGAGTATGATATTTGTATTAAACTCAAATTCACAATTTGGACTCATATCTCAACATATAATTTAATATTTAGGATTATGTGTAAACATGTTGTGAAGAAGCAAAATAATGAAAATAGAATGTGGAAAACCCAAATAATTAAAAACATTGTAACCAATCCAAGTAAATAAACAAAACATGCAATGAAATAGTGACTTTAAATTTATAACCGAAATGCCCTCAAGTGGTGTTTGTGGGCCATCATACCACTTGAATAATATCTAAAAATATTTTGTATAATGATATATTTAAAATTATTAATATATTTATAAATATTTAAATTATTTTTTTATAATAATTTAGTTAAATATATAATAAGTCACTAGATAGTAATTTTGTAATAACTTGGCCGAATTTAAATTAAAATTATTTTAGGGTTTTTGTGGGGAAGTGACGGATTTTCACTTGCTTTGCTTTTCAAGTTTGAATGAGGTTGTACTTTTTCTTCCTTATTTGGTAGATATTGAGTCCACAAGTTGACCATTTGAGGGCATTCCGGTCATAAATTTAAAGTTATTGTTCCACTGCATGATTTTGAAATATTTTTGCATATCATGTCTCATCAAAAGTGTAAAATTCGGAAAAAAAATTCAATTTTTCTGAAAAAATGTAAAACGGTAATTTCACTTGAAAACCAAATTTTTTTCTAGATCTTGGATGACGAAACAGACTTCACCGTTGAATTTGTCTCGCGAAATCTAGTTACTT